>PVJO010012656.1:0-54703 GCA_004026905.1 Hystrix cristata | reverse complement strand
TGCTGGAAAAATTGGCTTACCACATGCCGAAAACTAAAACTAGATACATGTCCCTCACCATGTACTAAACTAAGATCGAAGTGGATCAAAGACCTAAACATAAAAACAGAAACAATAAATCTCCTAGAAAATAAAATAGGAAGAACTCTCGAAGACATAAGGGTTGGAAAAAAATTTATGAATAAAACTCAGACTGCACCAGAAACAATTCAAAGAATTGATGCTTGGGACCACATCCTATTAAGAGGCTTTTGCACGGCAAAAGAAATTACTAATAGAGTAGGGCGAAAAATCACAAACTGGGAGAAAATTTTTGCCAGCTCTCCTTCAGATAAAGGTCTAACATCCAGAATATATAAAGAACTCAAAAAGATCAAACCCCTCAAATTTAAAGACCCTATCCAAAAATGGGCATCTGAAATGAATAAACATTTCTCAGATGAAGAAATAAAAATAGCAAATAAATATATGAAAAAATGTTCAACATCATTGGTCATTTGAGAAATGCAGATCAAAACAACACTAAGATACCATCTCACTCCAGAAAGAATAGCTATTATCAAGAAATCAACCAATAACAAGTGCTGGCGGGGCTGTGGGGGAAAAGGAACCCTCCTGCACTGTTGGTGGGAAAGTAGACTCGTCCAACCACTGTGGAAAGCATTGTGGAGATTCCTCAGAAAACTATAAATTGATATTGATACAAGGTTTCCTAAAGACAACTGGTGAAGAACAAATCATCAACTTAAGAAACTTGTAGAATTATTTGATTTTACAATATTTTAAAGGAAGTTTATAAGCAAATAAGCAATAATTGCCCAGTGATGTACCTCCTCTGGTCATACTGGTTACTTAAAGAAAATTACTAGATGCATTAACCTGGATAAATAGTACTGAAATTTGCTTTTGAAACAACAGAGGACTGAGCTTCATCAGAAAGAAACTGAAGACATTTTGTCTCTTTCTTGCATTGTGGTGTTATTTTGGCCAGCCTAGAATAAGCTTCCAAATTCCTTTAAAGATGTTAATCACTTGATTACAGAATCTTGTGTCAAAAATTGTTTCTGTTTGTATGTTTCTGACTTTAATTAAATCCACTGGGTCAACAGTGGAAAAATGTATTCCCATGTAGTTTGATCCAGGACAAAGCATAACCTAATTTCGAAGTTTGCTTCTTTATTAAAACCAGTTTGTTCCAAACAGGATTCATCTGAGACACACACACACACACACACACACACACACACACACACAGAGGCATGCACACACGATTTTCCTTCTACCTTTGTTCCTTCAGAGTATATATTCACATATTCTTCTACAATAGGAAATATCAATCTAAAAACCATAAACTTCAACTGATTCTAGTTTTACCTGTAACTATACAGATAGGAAAAATAAAATATCTAGATACACATGTACTTTAATTCATCTCTTCTTGATATTTAAACTTTTCTTCTTGATATTGAGAGTCAATAGAGTCACTGAACTATCAAAGACTTTCATTTATACCAAGTCTACTGCTTATTAATATAAATTGAGATAACTACATATTTTATTAAGTGCTTAATATATATTCAGTACATTCCACACATTCCAAAATATTATGTGCACTGCAGATGTACTGGTGAAGAAACAGATATCATCTATCCCTTCATGCTTGTTATATGTGAGTGAGGAACAATAGTTAAATCCCATACAGTATGTTCCATAGTAATAAACTGTATGGTGAGAAATAAAGCAGGAAAGAATTACTTGATCTGTTGGATGGAAGGGTGCAGGCTGATAGAGGAAGGAAGCCTCACTGAGAGAGAGAAAGAGGCAGAAGGTAATGAGCATCAACATTATTTGAGAAACGCCATTCCAGCTAGTGGGAAGAAAAGCACCAAACATGACGACTAGAGCAAGCCTGGAATGTGCAAATAACTGCGAGGGTACTGGTGTAACAAAATTAGCAAAAGCAGAAGAAGCGAAACAAGTTATCACAGAAGTGAACGAGAGTCAGATGACACTAGACCTGGAAATAACAAGATCATAGAAGTGGAAGAAGACCCATAGTTAAGGGACTAGGAAAGGGGAAATGGTTATAATGTTCATGGGGCAACTCCAGAGATCCCTGTGATGATGGAACTGCCGTCTTGACTGTTTCCAACATATCAACAATCTGGTAATGATAGTGGAGTACAGTTTTGCAAGATGTTATTATTAAGGGAAACAAGGCTGTTTTGTATAACTTTTTAATGTTACATAGGAAATTATAATTATATTGAACTAAAACAGATAAAGTAAGTACTACGCATAATAATTCTTTAATTTGGACATTTTGGGGGGTGCCGGGCATGGAACTCAGGGCCTTGTGCTTGCTAGGCAAGCACTCTACCCCTGAGGTAAATCTCCAGCCCCAAATTTGGACATTTATATGTTGCAATTCAGTGACTAGATTAGAAGATAATGCTGAACTCTACATCTGAGGAGAGCTGATACACTTTACAAGAAATTGTTGCAATCAGTAGAAATAATACATAGAAATATAGACAAAATAGGAACAGTTTCTATAACATCCAAACAGATGAGAAATATATGCAGAGATGTACAATCTGACTGAGGAAACAGATACAACTCGATATTTTACAACCTACAACCAGACCTGTGAAAAATTAAAAATTTGAACATTGTCATGAGTTTAGAGTGATATGGAGAAATACATTTCCTGATGCAAATAGATATTTGAATATTTATCTCTATGTATTCTATATTAAGGATAAATTAAACATATTATGTCTATTAAAACAATAATAGATAAATAAACTGGAGTAAATACATAGAAAAAGTTCTCTGCAGCTGTCAGAAGTATAAAATTCTATGTAGACACAAAAGTATAGATAAATCTTAATATTGTGTAAACAGAATATTAATATGAACTTAATAAAAATTTTATGAGTTAACATAAATATAAGATGAAATCATTACTATACATTTCTACAGACAGATGCAATGATAAGAACACATATCTAGCACGCTGAAGTGTTGCCAATGTGCAGGGAGGAGTTTGGGATGGGATTAAAGTTAATGAATAATAAATAGTATTGAAAAATTAAATATACTTTATTGATAATGTATTACTACATTATGAAAATCTTTTTCATTTTATCTCAGAAATGGTGTCCAGACTAAAAAAAAAAAAAAAGTATGTTCTAATTACCTGGTATCATTCTGAAGAGGCCTGCCAATAATTGAGGCCAGGCCTTTACCTCGGGACTCATTAAATATTGAGAGATGGCTGAAGCAGCTGGACTACCTCCAAACATCACCCTAGCAACTACTTATACCTCAATTCTCAGTCCCTAAATTATCCAAAAGGATCAGAGACGGGAGAATGTAGCAACTTTTTTCAGATGTCTGATCCTCTCCAGTGTGATGAGACATTTCCGCCCTATAAGCCAAGTAAATGATGACAATCCAAAGAGAATTACTTCTAGAGCACGAGAGAACTGAGATAGTTCTACCTCAAAGTAGACGCGATTCCCTTATGTTGAGGATGATACTCCAGTGGTAGAGATAGAGTCCAGCACTGGAGACCTTTCTAGGGACAGTTACTTTAAATCTGTCAAGTTACCTTACAGAAATTACTCCATACATTGCTGAAAATCATGCTGCAAAAATAAAGATGAGGACTGAGCCACACATATATGAAACTAAGAAAGCTGAACTGCATGTCATGTGGAAGAAAAGACACTTGCATATGCCATAGATTTCATGTCTAATTCTTCTTTGTTAAAAAAAAAAACTGTTATTATGATAATTTCATCTGAAAGAGAATAAGGATAAAATCAAGTTTTCTGACAAGTGAGTTTCAGAAAGATGAATTCCCAAAGAAACAGACTCTAAACTAGGATAGTTTACTGGGATATTATCACTTATTGTTAGAGTTTTAAAAATAATATTCTTTAGTAATGCACAGGACAGAACTTACAGTAAATAGAATTATGTATGTTAGAAATCAAGGAACTATTTTGAGTATCCTACTTTCCCTCACTCACTCTATTTGATCTATTGCCATGCCTACGCATCTTATGGATCACTTAATGCTTTGAACTTGTCCATGTCTGGCGACATCAACTGCCATTATCCTAAACCAAGTTACTATCTATAAACATCACAATTCTGCTTATTTCTGGTTTCCAGAATCCACACTGATTCTTCCCAATCAGTTTACTCTACTGAAGGTAGAATGATCATTTGAAAATACACCTCTAATCATAACATAACCCCAGTGTCACAGTCCACACGCCAATGAAAACAGTTCAAAACTTTATTATTATATATAAGTTAAAAACGAGGAAGGGGTGAACTTTATCTGGCCTTCAATCTCACCTATACTGTTTTCTGTTAAAGCAGACCAACAAAATAGCCTGTTGATCAATAAAAATTAAGTTTATTAAATCTATTATGATAAAGAAAGACTACTTTGGAAGCCTTAATAGCATTGCAGAAAAGAGCCAGGAGAGAAAATATGTCAAGTTTTGAGTTCAGAACCCAAGTGCTATAAGGAAAAGCCCTTAAGTTATGGAAGCTATTAAGAATGGGCATATTTTGTGCCATAAAAATTTAGTATTTAGGGAAACAGTTGAGGAAAATGGTTTATTTTCTAAGACAAAAATGTATTCTTCTGATCAGTGTAATTTTTCCAGATGAGCAATACTTGATTTATTATACTATAGATATTTCTATATTTATTATCTATTTTATATTATATAAAATGTAAATTTATTTGTATTATAATTTATTTATAATAAATAAATTACTATATATAGTGTACTATATGTATATAGTATATAGTGTGTGTGTGTTTCTTTTTGTATAGAATATTTTCCTCCCTCCTTTCCGTAGTGTAGGTACTCATTTTTCATAGTACAGTCATCACTTTTTTAGGATGTATTTTTTGACACCCTTGACTAGGCCACATCACTACATTTTGTGCTTTCATAGGTCTATGATTTTCTTATTTTGACAGCTCTTGATATATAATTTTTATATTTTATTTCCTTGATTAGTTAATTAAGGGGAACTCTTTCACCAGACTGAATTATAAGGTGCCATATTCTTCATTTCTTTTGCTCACTCTTACATACTCATAATCTGTAATATCATCAATCACATAATTACTCAAATATTAGGATAGGTGGATGAATAGAAAGCAACCCTCTACCTACATAAAACTTTTGATTTTACTTTCTACAAAGAATTATATACAGCATAGTTTCTCAATAAGCAGGATGAGTAATCAATATTGTGTAATTTAAATGTTTAAAGATAAGCTTTTTTAAAATATCAAGTTGCTGAGTTAGGCCTTGTAAGTTATGGAAGATGTTAAGAAATTGATACACGGTAAATAGGATTATTCAAAATCTTCATTTTATGAAAAAAATGTCCCAAGTAGGAAAAATTTCTCACTTTTTATTTTACAATATTTTCTCAGAAGACATTGTGCAACCAAATGCAAATAAGGAAATATGAGTTTAGCATCTGTGAACAATAACGAAATACTTTATTCATTATAATCAGAGTTGCTAAGAAAATTAAACAAAAATCGATACTTTAAAAGTGTATTCTTTCTCAAATTGGGTTTAGATTTATCTGATGGGAAAACAACGAACAAAGTGTATATATGGAAATTCACATTCATACAAATGCATACACAAAATATATGAGAAAAACAGTAAAAAATTACATAATTTTAAAAATAAGTCTTTTACTTGCAGCAGATCATGGGATAAACTTGAGTGACTTGAAAATAAATAGCATTTATTAAGCATCTACTGAGGCCTAGAACTGAACTAAGCGCAGGATGGAAAGAACATAAAAGAGACTGTCTGTGTTCTATGTGGTTCTATTTATTTATTTACTTACTTATGTATTTATTTTTGTGCTGGGGATCGAACTCAAGGCCTTGCACTCACCAGGCAAGTGCTCTACCACTGAGCTAAATCTTCAGCCCTCGTATGTGGTTCTAAACTAGGGGAGATAGATGAATAAGAAGCTGAATTAAATACATTCAAACAAAGTCAAGTGGAAAATAAATGTAAAGAAATTAATATGAATAAAATATATTCATAAAAATTAAATAATTGGCCTGCCAATAAAATACACAGATGTATAAAGTAGTTGGATATCAGGGGAAAATTAGAAGGAGATGAGGAAACACAATAGGAAGCTCTCTAAAAAAAGAACCTGAGGAAACACCACTGGTTTCATCCTTTTCAAGTATTTCTTTCTAGATCAACTTAACTCTATTCTCCCTTGGTGAAAAAAAAAGCATTCTCAGGTCTTACTTGCTGTTTATATGAATGTGATGATTGTGAGGAATTAATTCGTGTAACTAAAGGCATAGAAGAAAAAAATGAGGATACGCCAAGGGTGCATAGACCTGATGAAACGGCAAGAACAAACCTCATAATTAGGGAATCCAGACTCTTCAGACACCCCAAACTGGGAAATACTCATCAGGAGGGGCATTCTCATTTCCCTCATCTTGTAAGAATACACACTAACAGTACACGGCCCTACAGGCTTCTACAGGGATAATTGTAAATGCAACAACCTTGGACAATGTCTCCCTCCAGAGCACGGCACAGGTATGCTCACTGTCCATTATCGAAATGGAGGTGATTTTGACTCAAGGTTCTTTTCCTTTAATGCAATCCACTACATGGCCTGACATCCTTCTAGTCACTTCTGAATCATCCCACGGGATGTGAGGGCAAAGGAAGCCAACGTACGTTTGCAGAAGCACACATTGCTCGTTGCAAACTGACCCGGAAATCTATTGTCTTCTATTAGTACCCATAAAACTCATCAGTTTACAAGTGAAGTAACATTTCTGTACTTCAGAGTTCTTTACACTATTGGCAATAGGATCAACTGCTGACAGACACACGGTTTTCTGAAAGAGGGAGGAAAATAGAAGCAGGCAAGGTGGCACATGCTTGTAATCCCAGAACTCTGTTGGGCTGAGGCAGGCCGATCTCAAATTGGAGCCCTGCCTGGCCAATTTAGTGAGACTCGGTTTCAAAATAAAAATTAAAAAACAAAAGGACCAGAAGTGTATCTCAATATAAGGTACCCGGGTTCAATCCTCAGTACTGGAAGAAAAATGATGAAATAGTGTTAATTATAATGGGTTTATCATCTGACCGCAGGTGGTGAGTGTAGTAAAAAACACTGAAAGTTTGTTCAGTTGAACTAACATCAGCAAATTTGATGCTTAAAAATTTAAGGGAGGAGAACTAGAAAGGGAGGAGGGAGAAAAGAAGGAAAGGAAAAAGAAAAGAGAGGAAAAAGTGGAAAAATGGAAAAATGTAAATAAAATTGCTGTAAATAGGGAATAGTGGGAGCATAGAAAGCAGGGGTGGGGAAGGGCGGGGACCAAGATATATCATGTACAGGTACAAAATAACCATGACGAATGTGATCATTATGTATACAATGTACCAATAGATGTTCTTGGTAAAAAATTTAAAAAAAATCATATATAAATGTTTTAATGTTGCATTAAAAATAATGTGGAATTTAAAAAAAATAAAACTTGGCAAACATTAAAAAAAAAGAAAGTGCACTTCGATTTCCCTAAGCTACATCTCCAGCCCCTCTCATCACCATTTAGAGGCTGGGCTCAAATTTGAAATTATCCCACTTCACCCTCCCAGAGATCTGGAATTACAGGCCTGGGCTACCATGCCCAGCTAGATAAATGCTATAGTTCTGGGATTCAGCATGTATAATTTTCACACATAATGTTTGGATTGCAGAATGTGTGTATGTGACTCCTCCTATGTACCTGTCTCAGTATTTCAGTCAAAAAAATCTCTTCATAAAATTTTGTTTTGAGCGTTCATGAAAATAGAAAATTTTAGGCTATTCAGAAAAAGAGTTTCCCAGATACGTTTTGTAGAGACAATACTAATTGAAATGCTATATTAACTGTATTCCCAAGTAAAATCTTTACACAATGAGACACGATATCTTTAAGAGTACTATTACTGCAGAATGAAAATATTTCAATAATTCAGTGTTCATATCAGCAATAAGTAGTAGTAGATAAATAGTTATGCTATTATAATATAGATAGCACTGTTTCATCGCTGATTTCTTTAACCTTCATGTACTCACTCCTAATCAATTTAGTAGTTATACACTAAATTTACTTTTTCAAAAAATGCATCCTGAAAGAGTCTAAGCGAACTATTGAAAGTAAAATACGATTTCCAAGAAAGTATAGTAGGATTTGAAGAACTGTGATTTAAATTATTGTTAAGAACATGAAGTTTTCCCCAAAGTTGTACTTTTTATGAGAAAATAGATTTATTAGATCTACTGCCATGCAAGCTAATGCCGTATATTCCACCAGAACAATGACAACTGTGGGTTGGTTTACATTGCCACAGAACACAGATGAAAATTTTCAAGTTAGCTCTTTGGACTGTTTCCTATATATACAGTACCAAGTGAAAACATCACACCGAACTTCAGGAATGGGAAGGAAAATATCCTCATAACATTTAGGAGATTCTCCTAAATGGAAGAGAGAATAAATATTTTACAGACACAAACTTTTTTTTTTCTTCCAGGGAGAGCATACAAATCGCCCTACACAATCTGTTCTATGATTCAGTGTCAGACGATGCATTTGCCAGAAACCAAACCCAGTGAGGTTTTATAAGAAGAAACTGTCCTTTGATTTTTTTTTTCTTTAAATGCTTGGGAGTTATTTTATATTTTGGCCTCTTCACTCTGCCAGGAGTTGGTTTCACAGCAAAATATTTTCGCACTTACAGTGATTCTAGCATTGTTAATTGAAAAGTGTTTTGCCATTATTTGTTGCCTTGTTACTGAGTTTCAGCAAACACTATGTAAAACTACGCAATGTAATGAAAATTCTTTTACAGAGGAAAACATGGTGTACTAAAACTCTCCTTCAATTTTGAATGAGAGAATAGCAAAGGAGTAATGCGATGCAGAGCTCGTGAAATCTTAGTTCCATTATTTTATTGTCTGTGTATAGCTAATATACCAAGTAAAATGGTAAATGTATCAACCTGGTTTGACTACTTATTTGCTCATTTATTTATTCAAGACTTTTTCTTCAAATTGGTGAGTTTAGGAGTTATATTTTACTGACATTAATGGCACATTTTCAGGAAATTTTACAAAATTCCTACATATTATACCAAATTCATGTAATTGTTCGAAATGATGATCCACTCCACCTACTCTTAACCAAATGAGTATGAAACTTTCACTAGGTTATCACTTGTAGATGTGTACTTCTAATATGACTGAATATGCTGTGGTTCAGTGGGAAGGTAATAGAAAAGTTTAAAAACACATGACTGTCAAAGTTTGACCATTTGAGCTCTGTTTCTTTATATAAACCCTTCACACTTGATCACAAACCACACAAAGTTGGAGTTGCCTTAAATAAACAACTATCTGAATTGCCTGGATAGTCCATAAAATCCAGTAAGTATATAAATATACAAGTCATACTTGAGAGTTTTTCAAATTTTAACTACAATTACAATTGCTTTTTTACCACTTTATCGATCAAAGATAAAATAAGTACTGACAACATAGAACAATTACCATTTTGAAAAGTCACAATTCTGCTACAATATATTGCCATTTAAAAACAATTATTGATTCTCTTTTAATGTTAGATGTATTAGGATTGCTAGTGAGAAATATCACTGCAATAACTACACAATCAATGCTTGAATTTTTGTTTCCTAGAGATTATAACTTTAATCTACAAATCCTGCTCATTTAGAATTATTGTTGTTGGCCTTGAGTTTCACAAGTAATCAGCAGAAGAGTGATTATACGTCAAAGAAAAATAATAAATAAATAAATAAATAAACGTATCTATCTAGCACCTATATGGTCATTTAAGGCTTTCTTGGTCTAAAAGTAATTCTATTTCCCTTGAAAGCAAACTACATATGAACAAATACCTATGAATGAAAATTTTTTGTAATTGTTCTTCTTTCATAATTCATTATATATTGATATCTTAAATCAAAACATATTTGACTTTTATATTGATGACTCATGCAGAAAAGTGGGAGATTAAGCATCATTTTTTTTCTAGTTCGGATCAGTGCAATGTTGGAAGAGGTGCCTTTGGGGAAAGTGGGCTTTCTTATAATTACGAAAAGTACATTACTTAGTATCCAAACCAGGAGGCTGGAGAGAAGAAAGGACCCATGTTAACAATGACACTGGGGCAATGAGCATCAGTCAGGACTGCCCCGACAAGAGGACGTACATTTATGCCATTCATATGAGCCATGAGCTTTTGTAAATGTATCTTCTGATGCCAGCCTGTGATGACTGATTCCAGACTTGCCCCACTGTGGGGGCAAACCTGTCTGACCTCAAGCTGGAAATCAGAGAAGGACATTTAATTCTCAGCAGGCAGATTTTCTCCTAAGAAGGAATGGAAAGAATTTGCCAGGAATGATCTTTTCGCCCCAAATGTATTCTAATATTGGAGGAGACTAACTAGGAGGGACAGCAAAAGGTGAAGGTTTTCTCACTAGTAAATGGTTCTCCATATGGAAAAAAAATTAAAACTAAATCAGAGGTGTTCCTTCCCTATCTTCCAACTCTTGTACCCCTTTCTGAACACTGACCTACAATTGCGACATAGATATTCAATACTTCAGATAAAGTGTTTTCAGCAGAAAAGCAAAGAATGAGTAAGTTCTCAGCTCTTGTGTTGCTAGAGACCCACCTAGTAATAAATAGTATAAATATTATACTCTAAAGAAACATTTAAAAATACACGATGATCATTTCATAGCCTAGTGGCTACAAGCTGGAAAGGAGGGAGACTGGTAGAAACAAGATGGTTAGATGTTGATGCACAACTTTTTACTTTCTATCCTACAAAGCCTGATCCTGGGACAAGAATAGAAGGTGAAAAAAGGTTATATACCCTAGAGAGATTTAGGCATATGACAAAAGACAGGATTGTTCTTTGTTTCTTGGATGAAGGCTCAGTGAATCTCTGGGCCTGGTAGATAAAAAATTAAATGTACTGAACGAGAAGTTATGAAATTGACCTAGAATTCTAGGATGCAAACAGTACATTTTTAAAAATGTTTTTTCTTCTGAGTTGTCAGGACAAGCCACATAATCCCAATGGACTTTTCCAGGGGGAGTAATTGGGAAGGAACGTTAGAGGGGCAACCAGATCACAAGACAGATTAAATTTCAATAACCCTGCATTCCTTCCCAAAATGCCAATGTACAACACAAGTTTGTAGAATCAAAAGCAATCCCAAAAGGAGAGAGATCGTAACCTATGAGATAAACATTCTGCCTCTCAAAAAAAATAATAGTTGAGAAATTAGAGCATGGGTAAATTTATATAGATGCACACAAGTACACTTGTGTCATGTTTGTGGACACATGCCACCTTTTCAAAAACACTTTTTCCATATTTGGATAATGCATTTGTATAATCTGGGTAATTCATCCAAGAAAAAGACATGGATCGTGGTATTGGCAGAGTTGTTCCGCTCCAAGGGCCATGAGGAAGAATCTATGTCTCTCCCCTAGTTTTTCACAGTGCACTGACCATCGTTCGCATTTCCTAGCTTTAAAGACCTTACCCTAACATTTGCTTTCAGCTTTACATGGCACTTTCCCCATGTCCTTGGCAGTTTTTGATTTTTACTTTTTTTATTGGCATTGCCATAAAATTCAGGCTAGAATTTAATCCCTAATATGATAGTGTTACAAGGTAGGGATAGTGTTACAAGACGACTGTGTGCTGAGGGTGGAGGCCTCAGGAAAAGTATTAGTGTCTTAATAAAAGAGGTTTAAAGTAGCTAGATTGCTCCTTTCCCCATCTGAAGACGCATAGAAGGAGCCATCTATGAGGGACAGGCTCTCATCAGGCCCCAAATCTAGCACAATGATAGAGGATTTCCTAGCTGACAGGAATATGAGAGATATATTTCTGTTTTTAAGTTACCCAGTCAAATATATTTTGTTACAATGTGCCAGATGGCCTAAAACATAAGCCACCCCACTCCAGTATGACCTCATCTTAACTATTACATTTGTAGCATCCTGTTTCAAATAAGGTCACATGCAGAAATACGGGGAGTTAAGACTGCAACATAAGAATTTGGAGACATGATTGAACTCATAACACTCATAGATTAATACGCATGTCCATATCATGGTGGCCACAACACTGACATTTCTTTTTTGGGGAGGAAAGGTGGTGCTGGGGATCGAACTCAAGGCCTTGCGTTTGATAGACAAGTGCTCTACCACTTGAGCTGAATCTCCAATCCCAAAATTGACATTTCTGATGGAACAAGTCCCTGTGGTGAATCTGCGATACTATTATTGGCAGCATAGCTTTTGGATCTGATTCTTAGACTTTCTCCATAGTCTCTGCAGTAATTTGATTCTGCTTTCCTTCCTAGACTAGGATGCAATTTATACATGCAAATAAACTTACTCTTAAGATGCACATATGCTTACATGTACATACTTACACAACTTAATTGGTACATGTCTTTCTCAATGCATTAGCCAGAAAAACACAATGTATTTTACAGAGTTTCAATAAATATTTATTGATTAATATAGATATTCAGGATTTTTATGTTAGTATTTGTTAATGTACACATAATAAAACATTTATTACTTGAGATCTATGATTTCATGATGAAGCCATTTTCTTTGACACAACTTCCTTATAGGTTTTCTTATTTTATGCAACTAGACTACAAGCTTTCCAAATGAAGGAAATTAGGAAATAAGCAGATAATGTCATGTCAGTTCCCAGACCCCTGCTTCATCTCATCAGTTTTTATAGTAGAGCAAACATTTCCAGGTACTTGACTAGTTCAACATCCCCTGACCTTCCAAATTTAAATTCTGCCTCGGTGTTATTTGAGTTTGGGTGAAATTTTGGGTTGATTTTGGTTGTTTCTATTCATCTTTGGCTTTAAACATTTAACTCAGTGTATAACTGGATAAATAAAAGTTACTTATACAATGCAATAGGTTTGTGTGAGAAAACCAGACTATTCTAAGAAACATCTTTAAATTACATGAAACCATATGTGATAACAAAATTAAAAATATATTTGAATTAAAGGACTCAGTCATTTATGTAAAGCATGAACAAATTATACATCTCAGGAAGTCCAAAAATCTTTGGAAAGTATTAATTACAAAGCAAATATAGCCTATATGTATAATAATTATATAGACCTACCTCCCCAGAATATTAATTAGCATTCATGAAATTAGCTGAACTAGAAACTTCTACATCATATAAATAGAATCATTATCTAGGGAAAATACACTAATTTTTTAATCTTACCTTTTAATTTCCTATATAAATACTTCTTCTGCTAAAGTAATTTCAATGTGGAACTCTACATTGAGAATATAAATCTGATATGACTACCAGAAAAACTCTATTTTTCTTTTGTGTGTGTGTGGTGCCGGGGATCGAACTCAGGGCCTTCTGCTTGCAAGGCAAGCACTCTAATCACTGAGCTAAATCCCCAGTCCAAACCTCTATATTTTTGATGATTCATGTTTAATATTAAATAAGCTAGTATGGAAAATGGTTACAGATATAGTTAATAGAGCATAAGGGTAAATAATTCTTTGACCTGAGCACCATACAAAAGTATAGAAATGTCTTCTTACCTTTTTTTAAATTACACATAAGTGCTAGATGTTAGAAGTCTGAAATGAAACATGAATTGACTTTTATAAATTGGGCAATTATACTAATTATATTGGCTCTGCCAATGAACAGAGAAGAGAACAGAAAGCATCTTTCAGATTTGAAATTTCATTTTCCTAGAAGACTGACCAAGAAGCACAAAAAAAACTTGTTTTCAAGTTTTAAAACAACATTGTCCCAATCGAGATTGGGCGAAGATATGATTATTACTATAACATTTACTGGTGGAGAAGCGTAGCTAGCGCTGAGAATGAGACCTAGATTTTCTTTACCCAAAACAAAACATCAAATAAATATTCCGTTGGGGAGTATAATTAATCTTGACTTATAGAACAGTGACTATTTCTGTCTGCTCGAGTTCAAACTTGATAACTCATAAACACCAGAAATGTATTGCTTACAGTTCTGGAGACTGGAAAGTCCAGGCCGGGTCACCAGCTAGTTTTGTTCCTGGTGAAGTGTTCTCTGCTTCATAGATGGAGCCTTGCTGTTGGGTCCTCATGTGGCAGAAGGAGCAAGGCAGCTCCCTGCAACATTTTTAATAAAAGCATTAAGTGAGTTTATGAAGGTGGAGCCATCATAACAGTTACTTCCCAAAAGACCCTACCAGTTAGCACTATCATTTCTCGTATTAGATTCCCACATATGAATTTTGGAGGCACATCAACAGTCAAATCAAAGCAATCACCTAAGGGCAAATCCATCAAAAACTATAATTAATAAAATAATCCATCACTCTATTTGGAAAAAATGCACACGAATACCCTATTTTAGGACAGAATATCTTAAATTTTATAATAAGACAGAATCATGGGTGAGCTTGTTAAAAAACAGATTGCTGAGTATCACTCTCAAAGTTTCTAACTCATATTGGAGCAGTACTAAGGATTTGGATTTCTAACAATTCTCAGCAAACAGTCACGATACCATTGCTCTGGGTAGCACACTTTGAGGGACACTGAAACTGAGCAATTGTTTTGCCTTTGTCTGGAACTGCCTGATGTATTCATGTCACTTTTTTGTTCCATGATGTCATTTAAATTCTCTTCCACTGACTTAAAAAAACACAGGAAATGGATACAGAAAAATTAGTTAGGTTTAGAGTAATCACTCTAGCACATAGAATTTCAGTGCAAACAAATACAAGATCCAGGAGGTTATGGAAGGTCATTCTGAAGAGGTACGCGTTATTTTGGACCTGAGGGGCAATGAGTTTTTCCTTTCTGGACTATAGGTCAAGGTGTACTCTAAAATAAAGTGCAATACAACCCAAGGCTACAGGAGACAGGGCAGAAGAATGCTATGGTATTGCTTGGGAACTTTGCCTTCCCACTAACAGTGCCAATGTGAAGCTGGCCTTGCTGTCTGAAACAATAGTACTAGACAGAACTGAGGAAAGAAACCAAAGCCTTTAGGACTATAAAAGCTGGTGAGACAAATCAAGCTGTGGATAAGACTTCAGCTACCTTCAGAGAATGGAGTCTATATGTAAACTTATCTGTGTCTAGGTCCTGAATCTTATTTTTCTTCATTTCCCTATTCTTAATAAACTTACATTGGAATGTTTGCTCATTCTAAGCCAAGGTATCTGAAGAAGGAGAATGTCTTTACAGATGAACTGTGAAAATCTATGAAATCTATCTGCCAAGAGGAAAAGAGTACTGGTATAACTGTAGTATTTCATTCTAATAAACCCTAGAATCTGGATAATTATGACCACCTATAAGAGCTCTTCTCTTCCACATGATAATTCATATGAAAATAAACTAGAAAACAAAAGATTAAAGAGTTTTCAAAAAGACAGTCACAGTATATGTTAGGTCTTAATGCTAAAAAAGAATCTGATAAATGATCACAAATAATCTAATTCTCCACAACAGATAGTGCCAAGATAACAGAATTAATTGTTTAATGTCTTACATAGAAGATTATAGAAGGGATGAGTATTCCCCACATAGATTTGTATGCATTAAAACCTTTAACAATTGCTAAAATAACATTATGCTTTGTTTAAATCTAGATAATATGAAGGAAAAAAAATTTAGGAATAATTTAAATCAGCATTTGCAGACAAGGTTTTTTCCCACAAAAAATAAATGAATGCTAAAAGGACAGAAAGAAAATCATTAAAAATAACTTTGTTAAATGTCAGTGATACGTGTCTGTTTATTTTTCTGTCTTGCAGGCTAATAAACTGCAAACCAGTTGCTTTTAGAAACAAGGTGGCTATTAGCTCTACATGGAAGTTAATGGACTGCGGGGAATTTCTACTACAGGAAAAAAGTTTTCTGAAGAATTGAGAGTCATTTGAACCACCCAGGGTGAGTGTTTTCTGGCACCTGAGGTGTTATGATTGCTATGGTCCTGTCACATGATGTTATTTTCTTGAGTAAATGTACTTTTTTTAAATGTCATAAAGAACTTTGCCCAAATGTCTTCAATACAAACCAGTTATTTACTTATTTTCCAAATGAAGGGACAGAGCATCTGCCATTAAAAAGTAAAATACAATAAAATCTCTCCACAACTTTGAACTAAATGTTTTAAAAAGCCAATTGTGGTCATATACTGACATTTTAAAATGTTTCAATTAAAAAAGCAGGTACTAACATTTTTCTAGAGGGTCAGTTTGTGATTAGATTGGTATTTGGTGAATTGGTAACAAAGAGGGGAGAAGAGTGCTGTATGACTGATAGCTAGATGCCCCACAAAGTCTCATGCACTCACAGGTGAGGCTTTTGGGAGTGACCAAGTCATGAGCGTGTGAACCTGGATCATGGCTGTGTGATACTGGACTAGTCCACTGATTGGTTTAGCACAGTTCTGGGTGTGGATGATAGATTTATGGAGAGGGAAGATCCACCCTGGGTGTGGGGAGCACCAGCCAACAGGTTTGTAGTCTGTATGAAATAAAAAGAGGAAAGAAGAAAGCGGTGCACTGGTTCCTGCCTGCTGTGCCACCAGCTTTTTCTCCTCCACTACACCCCTCTGCCGTCAGACGCCTTTGGACAGAAGCCTCTACAAACTCTGAGTTGTGGTTGTTGGGTGTTGTGTCTTAGCAACAAGAACCTAACTAAGACATGCATTTTCCCTAGATTTTACCTACTGCCTCCTCTAGAAGTTTGAGACACAGGTAGCTCTAATAGAATGAAAAAAGAAAAAAGATTTGTGATGAGATTTTAATTCATTAATTGGTAAAATCAAAGCCCTTCAATGAATAATGCTTTCTAATTATCTCCTTGAAATCAGCGGCGAGTATGTGGGGTGGTACAGACATTGGGGATATAGAGTAGTGACATTTTAAAAATAGAGATGGGTCCACACATCAACATTTTGTAAATACATAGATATATAGGTATAGTTTTTTGTTGTTGTTATTTTTTTGAATGAGTGCCCACATTGGTTGCTCTTAGAATGTTAATGGCAGGATGATTTGATAAATTATAATAGAGTAAAAAGTGGGAAATGTAGTTATTGCAATATATATCTTTCTTCAGGCACTAAAAGCCTAAAGAAAATGTCCTTAAAAGCATTTTTATATAAATTCATGATTCTCTGAGAATTCAACAGTAGTTTATATAATGCTGAATTTATGTTGACCGAGTTGGAGTTAAAAAAATAGATGCATATGTTTGTGTATAATTTTAGGTTATTCTGGGTACTGTGATTAGCCAGAAATAATTTCTAGCTACGACAATGTATGATTTACACCAATGGTTTGAATGATATTGCTAAAGTATAGCTCTGGTTTAGGACATGATGTTCTAAGTAATTTCTAAGTATGCATGGATTTTGTTACAGCTCTGACAATTGTATATGAGGTCATCTAGCATGGCGAATTATATCCTGACAAAGGAGTTCAGGGTCCCCTGACTGTAAGCATTAATGCTAAACACTTCAGAGAAAGATGTATGCTATGTACTGCAGTTGACTAACCTAAGGTGAAACCCTTGGAATCAGCCCAGCTCGGTTTGTATGCTTTAGTAAAACGCTTTTGATAACTTGGTCAGCTATGAAGCTGTTGTTCCTTAGAGAAATCCATGGTTTGTTATAACTCTAAGACTGGGGAAGCAATTCCTGTGGCTTCTCAAAAGGCTGATCTTTCAAACTTTAAACTTGGAATAAGTGAACATTTCTGACCGCTGTGCATTACTGGGAGGGAGCCTGCTAAAGATATGAAGATCGCAGCTGTGCTTATTTTGGAAGGTTCACAGTGTAGAATCAATTGTTGTGTTTAGATTAAAATGCCTGGCTGTGATTTCCAAGTGTGCAGTGAATGATGGACCAGCACTGCCTATCTGAAGAGCAGATGGGCATCCTAAAGTGGAATGTTAATCAAGTCTGTACCTATGATTCAACAAGCAATTATACTGTCCCATGACCCAAGTTCTAGTTGTTATCTTCATCAATTAATTTAAAGCCAAAATGTGGGGCTGCGAGTGCAGCTCAGAGATGGAATGCCTGCTTAGCAAATGAGGCCCTGTGTTTGATCCGCAGCAATGCAAAACACGAAGTGCTTTCTTCTTTTTCTCCTTTGTCTTCCACCTCTTCCCTGTCCCACTGCCCTGCTCCTCCTCCTCTTCTTCTTCCTCTATTTTTTCTCTTTATTCTTCCCATTTACTTATGGAAAACAAAATCGAAGCAATGAGACAGAAAAGATAGGAACGTTTTGGCCATTGATAAATAAAACTATGATATTAGAAAACACTGCTTTGTTTCATGAAAAAATATGATTTTGGAATGATGCTATCATTTATTGAGGGGTGCTGGGAATCAAACTCAGGGCCTTGTGCTTGCTAGGCAAGTGCTCTACCACTGAGCTAAATCCCCAACCCCTACGCTTGTATTTTAAAATTTACAAATATTAAACAGCAAATATTTATTCCATGTACTCTGTAAGTGAAAGGCCTAAGCATTGATGTCATCATTTTGTGTTAAATATAAATAACTGAGAATATACTTCTATTCCCCTGTTAACCATATAATGTGAAATTTGACATTTTGAAAAATCAAATATTTAATAAAATAAATCATTATGTTTTTATTTATTTAATTTTTTTTTTTTTTTTTGGTGCTGGGGATCGAACTCAGGTCCTTGTGCTTGCAAGGCAAGCGCTCTAACCACTGAGCTAAATCCTAGCCCCCATTATATCTTTAAAGAATAACTTTTACACTGCTCCATTCTGTGTCAGCAACCTGCAGTATTTATAGCTAACTGCACATCCTGGACTTAATATTTCTTTAAATAGCGTGAGTCCTTCTCAGGACACAATCAGATGGCCAATATATATATTGGTCACTAATGTATCTTTGCTCTTGCTTCAGTAAACCCAGATGAAATGATGAGTATTGTTTAACAAAGTGTGGTGTAATAAGAAGTTCTCCTCAATGAACAAAAGAATCCAGAACCAAAAGAAAGTCATGATAAACAAATGGCTTCCAGCAATACTTTTTAATGAAATGGGAAGTATAAACCAAGTGTACTTTTGCAATCTTTATAAAAGCATATGGTACTTTCATATAACTTACTACTGATCACTGGGGTCACTTTACCTTAATAATTAATGATAGAAGATAAAACTGCATGGGACTACTTTCCAGGAAAGTGTCCACTCTACACTTGGTGTGTGTCTGTGTGTGTGTGTGCACATGCATGCACACACGCATTGATGGGGTGGAGGATTTGAGTTCACTTTAAAATAAAATAATATTTAGGAAAGAAAAGGAGGGAAAGAAGGAAGCAAGGGCCAAAGAAAGTCAGTGGGGGGAGAAGGAAAGTTTTGCTTACTTTGGAAAGGTAAAGCTCAGAACATGCTTGTGCTTAAAAGGTACACTAAAATACAAGAAGAGTACTCTGTTTTTCAACATTTGAATGAAACTAAAACATTTTGTTGAATATTGTGCTCCTGATTTAAAACAAAACAAAACTTTAAAAACATTAAAATGGAAATAAAAATGTGTCTGTTTCTGGTTATTTTACACTTAAATCATTAAAATATTACTTTCTTAGGCTCCATTTGTTATGCAAAATAATTTCCCACAATTTCAATCATCATTTCAGCTACATTTCTCTTAAACACAGGCTTATTTTCCAAGTACAACTAAATTTGAACAAAAGATTTGATTTTTGTAAGAAATTTCTCCAGATGGGAATTTTGAAATAAAGCTCATGCTATTTTTCTGGTTTGGAATAAAATAAGGATTAAGACAGGAAAAAGAAAGAAAATGCTTGGTAAATAAATACATAATTAATCTTTGTTTACCATTCCATTCACAGAATTTAATGTCTGCCAGAATTTAATATTGGCATGAGAGATAGGGTGTTGGTTAAACTGAATCCAAACAACTCAAAATTTAGGAAAATAATAGTGACTTTACTTGAAAAACACATTGCTGCAGATGCCACACAAATCCTGCTCTTACTGTTCTGTGTGCACGCGGGTCTAGATGACATGAAGTGATGACACTTGGTTGAAATGCATCATGTGAGCCCCATGTCTTGAGAAAAGTCTTCAGTCATAAGTCATCAATAGGACCACACATGTCCACCAAATAGTTCAAGTTAAAAAGAATAAAATATTTCAGGCACAAAAACACTTTTCATCGTTTGTTTACTTAATTACTACCTCATATTACCAGAGACAACCTATATTTGTATTATAATTGAAAACAACTAATTTTATAAACAGGTAAGGGTAAAATGCAATTGATGTGCATCTATCCAACTATCTATATTCTTTTTCATATAAGTAGAAGATTAAAATTGTATATCATCTGCATTATTATTTCATCTTTGACACAATTCCATGCCAGCAATACACAATTTCAAATTAATATACCATACTGAAAATATTTTCACCCATCGAACTGGCAAGCAATTTAAAGATTTCTAATGTTCTTTGCAGAGGTAAGGGAGAGTGTACCAGCATATGCTGATAATGAAAATAAGATTTAACAAGAGCCAAATTATTCAGAAAAAAATTGGCAGTGTACACTGTGTATACCTGAAGCTCCTTTGCAGAAACGATACCACAGTACGAAGATTCACAGTGGTACTGTTGGGAAGATAAGAGAAATGAACACGACTTATTTTCCATCAATTTAGTGTGGATGTAATCACAGTAGATCCACAACGCAGTCATAATAAAGAGGAGGCGCATGACGAAAATTATGGAAAGATGCACATGATACATTTGTTAAGAGAAAAATAATATGAAGAAAATATGTAGAGTTCTGCTTTCTTTTTCTTTTTTTTTGTTCTATTTTTTCTATAAATAATAATGGCTAAATGTATTTACACATATCAGTAAGGAAGAAGCCTAGAAGAATGAGCATCAAACTAATCTAGATGGGTAGAAATCAGATGCTGATGGGATTTGACTCCTTGCTTTTTTATGTTTGTGCCTATAAGTCACAGGAGTAAAATTAGTTTACTCCAAGCAAATAAAACCCCAAAACAAGGAAAATATAAGATAATACTTCCTAATAGAGGTAGAAGGCTAGAAATTGCTGTAAACATCTCATTCCTCAGACTAGCAGTTAGCCCCCTTGGTCAGCATTTTTCTATTTTCCTGAACACTACTCTCCATCCAAAATAAATATTTCTACTGTGCCACAAAACAAATCATTCAGCTTAAAAATTGCATAGCTTTTGCCATATAGTAAATTCCAGTAAGCCACGGGGAAAGTCCATATCCAATTCAGAAAATGTTTATGTTTGACCAGTGGGAATGATGATAAATTGTTTATGTTACTCTTTTTCTGCTGGGGAAATGTTTTCATTGTGCCTGAATGCTATGTAATGATTAAGACAGGATAGCATGAGAAAAGTAACTACTGTTATTTAATCACTAAATACAGAACGCATTAAGATACAGTCTTGCTGGGGATGGGGCAGAATGGCCAAGCTGTCTGCACCGGGGCTCACAGCTGCTGATCAGGCATCTGATGGGTGTGAACCATCTCTGCGACTGACAAGTCACTGCCTTTCTTTCAGGAAAATCTGTTGTCCTTTGTTGCTGAGTGTTTTATAACGGGGTGCATGTGTGTGTGTGTACACTATACACAAGGAACTGCAGACATTAAAGAAGTCACTGAAATATGTGCTTTTTGCTCCCCTCAGTAGTGTGCTATCTCAAATAACTAGAACAATTCCATAAACTCCACCACTTGTGTAACATCTTCATAGTTTTATCATTTTAACATATTCTATCAATTTACATTATTTGAAAAGAATAGTCAAACAATTGCATAGGCTTTTTTTGAGTTTAGGTTTCTATATAAAGTTGTAGAAAATAATAAACCAAGAAAATCTGTTTTGTATGCAGAGTTGCAACCCACCCTTCAATATTTATTGAACTTTTGTCTTTGATATTTTCAAGATGCTGTGATGGATATATTTGTATATCTGGATTTTCCCCAGTTTAATTTATTGGCTTTGGAAACATTCTTGAAAATAAAATTACTGTACTGAAATATATGATTTGAGATGCATGACTTTTTTTTTCAAATTTAATTTTGTATAGCCATCAACGTAATAACATTGTCAATCAGGTTTTATTGAATTTCAGGGTAATTATAAATATATACATAAACAATTATAAATATATACATAAATAACAATATTGAGTAATCTGCCCTAATCGATTTGGCTGATGAAAAATTCATTTTACTTTATGTAAAGGGCATTTTATATCTCTGTCTTTCTTTAGTTTAATGCAGTCCAGTGATTTATTAAAGTATCTCTGGATTTCAGCTCATTATTGCTTCCACTGGAATGTTCATTACCTAAGTCAATTTGGTTCATCCAGAATTGATAAATGTAACTATACTGTTATCAGGGAGCTTGCTTCTGAAAGAGGCTCCCAACTAAACATTACTGGGTTCTGGGTTGCCCAACTAAACGTTACTGGGTTCTGGGTTGCTCACCTCTCCCTCTGGAGTTAGATTCTAGGTTTTTCTCATCTCAAAGAATTTAACCAAACAAGCAAAAAGCAGTGGCCAAGTTTATATGAGAAAGTAAGAGCGAAGAGTAGGGATGAAACTGGGCTTTAATGGGCTTGGGCCCATTAAAAAGAGTAAAAACAAAAATAAAAGTACACACTGTATCTGAAAAACACAGCATGGGCTATCGTGGAAAGTTATGATAGCAAGCTCTTCACAGTTTTGGTGTGTCCTTTATGCTGTCCAAATCTTGAGGAAACCCACAAAAACTTCTCCATATGAGTCTTGAGAGGCGGTGCTGGGATCCCAAGTCTCAGGCTGATGTCAGGTCTAGGCCATTCTATTAAAAACCTGCTTGAGTTCTCGTGAGAAGTCCATGTGCTGGGCTTTGGGAAATTCTGGTCATGTGTCTGGGATCTTGTAATTCACAGGTCATGCCTACTACCCCAGCCAGTTTTGCTACACCCTAATCTCCTACTCAATACTTCTATCTAAATTTCTGAGGTCACTACAGCATGAGTTAAGCTAGTCACAATATATAGTTAAGCTGTTAAGCATGCCTTTTGTACAGCATATGTAGCTGAAGCCACACATCTATAATGTTGAATTTTGTCATAATATTCTACTAAAGACAACCAAAATCATGCTCAATTTCAGTTATTCACTCTAAAGACTCACAGGCCTTGGGACACAATTATACATAGTGTCAGAATTTATCATAAAAAAAGGATGCAGATTAAAATCAGCAGAAATACAGAAATATAGGACAGAGTTCCCAAAGGGGCCAGGCACAAGCTTCCATTGGAGTTTCTCCCTTGAATCTCAAAGACAGTGTTTAATTCTCCAAAATATGATGTGTGATATCAAAAATAATGACATACTGCCAACCAGCAAACCTCATCTAAATATTACTATCTAGAGTCTTCAGGAGGGGTTGGACAGGTAGACATGGCTGAATCCCTACAAGGGCAGCCTTAGTCACTTGGCCTCCAGGCCAAACTGATAAGATTAAGCAAAGGACCTCAGGAAAACAAAGACAACCTTACCAGACAGCTTAGTCTAAAGGTATAGAAATTGACTCCCACGAGCCTTTCAAAGGCCAACCCAGTGTTTTATTTTGTTTTGTCTTTTTGTAAAGTGCAGTATGTACAATCCAGGTATGGGATTTTACTTCTTTTCTGCAGTTACTGTATTTGTTCCATTTGATATAGGAGTGTCCTGTTCTTTCCTAGGGATCCTACTCCCAATTCCAGAAAATGACTTGGAAATTGAAAACCCTGAGTTTTCATTTGGAAATTAAATATTCTACACCCGGCAAAGAATCTGAGGCTTCTGGAAAGAGTAAAAATGACTCTCTCTTCTCCTTTCAGGGGATGAAGGAAAAAAATACCTCTCCTCTTTTCCAGATATACTTACAAGAGAAAAGCAAAATTAATTTAGGTCATTGTACCACATAAGCAATGTACATTCAGAGTTATCATAACTCTTTTATAAAGGTAATTTGTGACACAGTAATAGTGACCAGAATGTAGATTTAGAGATAAAATTTGTCTAATATATAAATCATTTTATAATTGTGCTAGAACTTTTGGAGTAGTCAAATTCTGCTGCATAGAATAATCTTCAATTTTCTTATTACATTTTAGAAAAACTGAACAATATTTAGATGAGATTGGCATGTTCAGGGTGGTATGGCCGTAGACAAACTGAACAATATTTAAACTACATGTACTTAAAATAGGTATGATTATGAATTTTCTTCTAATGGAGTCCAGCAGGACTTCTTTTTGATTTTTCAATTTAAATATATAATACAACATTGATTTTTCATATTTTACCTCAAGTAGATACAAATATATATAGACAAATATGTTCAGTAATATGTTCCTTTCAAATAGTCTAGCCTATAATGATCAATTCGAATCTAAACTAGAATTAACCAGGCATTCTTCATTCATCTGTTTATGGTCTTCGCGTCTATAGTTACTTTAGCATATTTGTTCTTTGAGTGTCTGCTTAACTATTTTGAAGCTTAAAATAATTTGTACTTTCCTATAAAGGGTAAATCTGAGAGATGCAGGGGTGGTTCAGCATGCACAAAACAATAAAAGTGATATATTATATCAACACAATGAAGGACAGATCCATATGGTCATCTCAATAGATCCAGTCTAGACACTTTATAACATCAACATTCATCCATGGTACAATTGCTTAACAAGTTAAAAATAAAAGCAAGGTAACTTTACATAATAAAGGCCATACATAATAAGCAAATGCCTAACATCATACTAAATGAGAAATAGATAAACACTTTTTCTGGGATTTGGAACAAGGTAAGAATGTTCCATCTCACCACTTTTGCTCAACATAGTAAAAGAAATTCCAGCCAGAGCATTCAGCTAAGAAAAAGAAATAAAGATAATACAAATGTGAAAAGAAGAGGTCAAATTTTCACTGTTAGCAGATGACACGATTTTATATATTGAAAATCACAAAGACTCTTAACAAAAAACTATTAAATGAATTCATCAACATTGCAGGACACAAAATCGACATAAAAGTCACTAGTGTAGTACATATCAGTAGTCAACAATATAAAATAGAAATAGAGAAAACAATCCTACTTTCACAACTATAAGAAAGGAAGGGAGGAAGAGAGGCAGGGAGAGAGGAAGACAGAGAGGGAAGGAGGGAGACAGAGAGAGAAAGAGATAGAGAGAGAGGGACAGAGAGATAGAGAGAAATGGCTGAAGATCTCTACAATAAAAATTATAAAATATCGATGAAACTGAAGAAAGCACAGATAAGCAAAAAAGCAGGGTGGCACCCTATATTCATGGATAGAAAACAATCAATTGTTAGGATACCTATACTACCAAATGCGACCTACAGATTCACTCTAACCCCTATCAAAACACTACTGAAATTTTTCAAAGACTTAGGGCAAAATCACCAAAAATTTTTTATAGGACAAAAAAAATTTCCAAAGCACTCTTGAGCAAATAGACAAAGCAGGAAACATTGTACTACCAGACCTCAATATATACTACAAAGCTGTAGTCATTAAAATAGCGTGGTTTTGACATAAAAACAGACACATAGACCAGTGGTATGGAATAGAGAACATGGAATTAAACCCATGCATCTACAACTCACTGGTTTTTGACAGAGGAACTAAAACCACATATTGAAAAAGGACAATCTTTCTAATAAAAGAGTGCTTGGAAATTTGGATATGCACATGAAGAACAATGAAAATAGATGCCATTTCTCCTTCATCATAAAAATCAACAAAAAATAATTAAAGACATAAATATAAGACCTGAAACTGCAAAGTTACTAGAAGAAAACATAGGGAGAATTCTTTAGGACATGAAATGGTCAAGGACTCTTTAAGAAAACACCCTCGAAATACAGAAATCTAAATTGAAAATAGGCAAATGGGATTTTATCAAATCGAAGTCTTCTGCACAGCAAGAGAAACAATGAAATGATGAATAGAGTGAAGATAGAACCTCTGGAATCGGAGAAAATTATATATATATATATATATATATATATATATATATATGTATCTGACAAGTTAATATCAAAAATGTAAGAGGAACATAAAAACCTCAAATAAAACCAAAATCAACAGCTCAAATAAAATATGTGTCTATTAGTCAGTTTTCATTCAGAATAACACATACTTGAGGTAATCAACTTATAAAGAGAAAATATTCATTTTGGCCCAGAGATTTGAAGGTTTCAGTACAGAGTCAGTTGACCAATTTCTTTCGAACTTGTAGCAAAGTTGCACATTATGGTGGGGGTATATCCGGCAAAGCAGAATCATTCACCTCTTTGGCAGGATGCAAAAGAGGGAGAAAAGAGACCAGGGTCTCACAGCAAGCCCTGTTTAACTCGAAGACCTCCCACTTAGGCCCTACCTCGTAAAGTTTCTACCCACCTCCCAGTAGTGCCAAGCTGGAAACCAGGGCTTAACAAATGAACCTTTGAAAAATATTTATCCAAACAACAGCAAGTAGTAATAGACCTAAACCAACATTTCTCAAAATGAGACACAAATAACAGAAAGATACTTAACAATTGCTCAGCATCACTAATCATCAGGGAAATTCAAATCAAAACCACAATGATGATATCTTATTGCCCTAGTAAGAATAGACACTGTCAAAAAGACAAAAGATAGCAAGTGTTGGTGAGGATGTGGGGGAAGTTCTTGCATATTGTTTGTGGGAATATAAATTAGTAAAGCCGTATGGAAAACATATGGAACTTAGCCAAAAAATTAAAAATAGATCTATTACATGATCCAGCAATGCTATTTCTGAGAATATACCCAAAACAAATGAAATCAGCATGCCCTGGAAATATTTGTATATCCATGTTTATTATAGCACAATCATCAAGAAATAGCAACAACCTAGAACATATTCATTAACTGATTAAATAAGAAAATATGGTACATAACACAGTGGAGTATTAGTCAGCCATATAAATGAGTGAAAACCTCTCATTAGTGACAATATAGATGGAACTGCTGATTCATCATCATGTTAAGTGAAATATGCCAGTCACTGAAGGACAAGTACTGGATGACGTTGCTCAGATGTGGAATTTAAAGATACTGATCTCCTGGAGTCGAGAGTAGATGGTTATGAAAGGAGCAGTGAAGGAGGGATGGGAAAAAGTTGATCGATGGATAAGAAGTTGTAATTGGACAGGAGTAGCATTTATGATGTGTTATTTGCAGGGCAGAATGACTATAGGTAACAAAATTACCGTATATTTTTATAGACAGAAGAAAAGACTTTGAATGTTTTCACCATAAAAAATGTTCAAAGACATAGGTACGTTCACCTGATTTCAACATTGTATCATGTATATACATATCAAAAAATATCATTGGAGCCCAAAAATATATACAATTTTTATATTTTAATGTATCTGTTGAGGTACATTTAAATTTAAAAAGAATAAAACACCACGTTTTCTCTGAAATACTTAAGATTGATGCACTATTCCCAACAATCTAACTTCCCTGGTAATAAAACGGACAAGGTGCTCTAGAAGCCAACCTCCCGCAGTGCCTAGATCGAGACCCCGCTCTCAGAGGACAGAGCTCCTGTAATCATATTCTCTCTTTCCTGGCCCAGTATTGCTTGTGCAGCAAATCATTCTTGATAGCATGATACACCTAAATAAGCCCTATAATACAGCGAAGGCAGAACACTCCTCAGATTCCTATTATGCTTGCTGTCTACTCTGTGTCTCTGCTATTCTTTATAGAAAATTTTCCTGGATGAGTTATTGACATCCTTAACGTTCTTTCCTCTTTTTTCCCCATTTCTCTTTGAAACAAGATCTTATCCCACCTTTAATTAAAATCCTTTTTCTAAATATCACATTGATTTCCAAAAGCAAAAGCAAAAGTTACTTGTTTTCATAGCATTTGATTTCCTATGTGAAATTTACCATGTCCATTAATCTCTCATTTAAGTAACTATATTCTATTTTTAACTTTGAATAGATAGTCATGCTTGCCATGTATATTCCTAAAGAAAAGGGCATGCAGTGTAGGCTAAATCCTGTTGTACTCAGTTTTCTTCCACTAGTGTTCCCTTTGGAAGGGACAGTCACAATTAGTCCCTTAGTCTGTTTTTGATTGTTGTAATGAACATCATAGACTGGGTAATTTTATTAGGAAAATAGGTTATGTGTTGCATGGCTCTGAAGGCTGGGAACTCCAAGAGCAAGAGGCCATTTCTGGTGACAGCCTTCTTCCTGGTGGGGACTCTGTACCATAGACACCACATGCTGCCTTAACTGTTGGGTTTTATAAATCCTCTTTCTTTACTTATAATACATTCAATTCTATCCTGAGCCCTATCTTTATGATCTCATCTAATCCTAATTATCTCCCAAAGGTCCCACCTCCAAATATCATTTACATTTTGTATTGAGGATTAAGTCTCAACATGAGTTTTAGAGAAGGACAAACACCAAGACTGTAATAGTGACTCATGTATATTTCTACAAATGACTTTTGCGCACATAAGCGTCTACCTGCATCTACAATGGTATACAAATTTAAGTAAACCTCACAATCTAATCTTTACTGTACTTATCTGTTAATGTCTATCCTAGAAATTACAGACAAGCACTATTTCTTTCAATGGCTACATAGACGTGTAAAGAAAGCATTGGCTCCACTTGTATTTACATTGTTTTATTACAATTCATTGTAAGTAAACTTGCCAAACAAATATCCTTGTATGCACATAGCTTTGCACACATGCAATTAATTACTTATGATACATTCCTAGAGCAAATCAAATCATTGCATCCAAGGGTATTCATACTTATTTTTGATGGGGTATAGAAATCTTTCCCAAAAGTTTCAATATAGTAATTTCTTTTGCTGTGCAAAATCCTCTTAATAGGATGTGGTCCCAAGCATTGATTCTTTTTATTGTTTCCCGTGCAGTCTAAATGCTGTTCATAAATTTTTTTCCAACCTCTATGTCTTTGAGAGTTCTTCCTATTCTATTCTCCAGGAGATTTAGTGTTTCTGTTTTAATGTTTAGATCTTTGATCCACTTTGATTTTAGCTTAGTATATGGTGAGAGACATAAAAATTTAAAAAAAAAAAGAATTAAAAAAAGTTTCCATATATTATACCATCTATAATGTGAGCTCAATCTATGTCTTCTAAAACTTAACAATTGTTTTGAAAAGTATTTTCAGAACCTATGATCAAAAAATGAAATGTTGTTAGTTTTGTTAATACATGATATATACATTTTCTCGACAATCAAAAATTAAAAATTATATTTACAAAAATTCTTGCTTTTATTTATAAACTTTTTTCCCATCATTTATATGTAAATTATATTTTTGAGTGTTTGTGCTAGTTTAGTAATTTTAGGTTTAGGTCCAAGGAAATTTACAGATATATATAAATATATAATTTTACCTTACTTACTCCAGAAACTACATTAATGAATACAAATGGTTCTACACTTTAATGTTTCCCATTTGACAATATATCCTAGATAGCTCATCATAGTAGAACTTAGAAAATTCTTTATTCTTTTTAACTGTAGTTTACATTCTGTTATATAGATATAGCATTTTAATTGCTCACTATTGAGGGAAATTTGTGCTCCTCCTAATCGCTTACTATCAAGAAATAGTTATGTAAAAATAGCACCACAGGCATAATTTCCAATTAACAAAGATGTATCTATAGAATAAATTACGGTGGCACTACTCTAGGGTTAAAGCATAAATATAGTTATGTTAGATGATACCAAGCTGTCTCTACAGAGGTTGTATAATTTTGCTTTCACATCTGCAATGTATTTAGGAGTCTGTTTTCCAACAGCTCTGTAAAAGAACATAGTAAGAAGCTTCTGAATGTTTTGCCAATCTGATAGTGGAGAAATTACAATTCTATGTAGATTTAATTTGTATTAATCTTATTAATGGTAAAATGAAACACATTTTTCCATATATTTGAAAGGTATTCTGTTTACTCTACTGTAAATGTTTTTGCCATTCCCTTAACCTACTTTTCTGGTATTCTTTTCTTTTTTTTGGAAAGAGACCCACATTTATAGCAGCTCTTGTTATATTACAGAACATGATAGGTTGCAGCTATGTTCCTGTGTCTATGTTTGTATTTAAATTTTGCTTACAGCTTTTGTAACCTGGATATATTGGAAAAAACATTTCTGAATCTAATATAGTAATATTATAAAAATTTTTAAATTATTTATATTATGTTTTGATTTTTCCTTTTCTCACTTATTCCCAGATTTTTAGAATACCTCTTAAATTAAATATTCACAAAACAAATGACTAAGTAATCAAGACCACATTTATTCAAAAATATAGACTTCTACCAATTTACAATAAAATTTCAGTGTAATTTAAATTACAATATATGCTAGTATATATTTTAATGTTTTATAGCTAATTACACTAATATATCTGAGATCATAACAATTACAGATCATTGTATTTTTATCATACATTTAATATCTTATAGAATTAATCCATTATTCATTTTGATTTTCAGAATTGTCTAGTTTAGATTGACAATTCTTTTCCAAACTAAACACAGTAAAAGGAATAGAGCCTATTAAACTTTTAATGAAGGTAATGTTAGAGAAGTATGGGTCTAGATTGAAATCATTTTGCAGCTCAAGTTAAAAACAAAGTTCAAGCCTCAAAATATGCATTAATAAGGTAGCTAGGTAAACGGTAATGTAACAAAGAAACATATACTTCCCCAAACCCTCCTGTTCTTAAGAACACTTGTTAAGAAAAACTTGCTCAGAGTGCCGGCATAAGGACCTTGGGAAATATTGAATAACAGGTTCTTTCTGTGAACAAAACTGCTTCTTGGAATTCCAAGATAGTGCTTCCCTCCATGATCAAGAACAGATTCACTTGCTGTCCAGTACTATAATTGTCCAATAAGTCATCATAACATAGAGATATGATGATTTCTCTCACTGGGGCAAAGGGATACACAGAACTGGTGTAACACTGAGAGTTTTAAAACCAAGAGTTTCCTAAGCTCAGGACTCCTCAGACATGATACAGAGCCACCGTGTGGACAACACTAACTTGCAACACCCCACAAACCCAGGAATCAAGAGTATCAACAGAAACCCATGCAAACATGAAGCTCGTATTATCCACTGTGCCATATTACACAGCACTTTGTCTCTGACCCAGGAGTCTTGTAATGTCTCTCTTCACCAGGGACATGACAGCAGGGTAACATCACAGCTTGCAAGCAAGATAAAATCCAAGCAAGTTTTTTTTTGTTTGTTTGTTTTGTTTTGTTTTGGGGTTTTTTTTTGTTTTTTGTTTTTTTTTTTTAATAATCCATTTTAGTCAATTTTGTGTGGTTGAGGCATAACGTCTGACATCCACAATTCAAATAAAGAGGTTTATTTGGCTCAGAATTACACACTTCATGGTCCACAGGCTCCAGGGCCCAATGGCCTGGCAGAGGGGCATAGTGGAGGAAAAGCTGCTTGCTTTGTGGGATCCAGGAAGCACAGAGAGAGAGAGAGAGACAGAGAGAGAGAGAGAGAGAGAGAGAGAGAGAGAGAGAGAGAGAGAGAGAGAGCGCCTGGGGAGAGAGATACACTCTTCCGGCCACATCCCATGCTACTCACTTCTTCTAGACCAGCCCTGACCTCTTAACATCATATTCAGCTATAAATCCATTAGTGGACTAACCTACCAATGAGTATAGTACTCCCACAATCTAAACACTTCCCAACAGCCTCATCTCTGTGTGCATGAGACTCTGAAGGGTCATTCAGGTATAAAACAACATAACTTACCTTCTCAATATTTAGATCACTTGAACATGGGAAGCCATGTTGGACGTGATAAAAAAAAAAAAAGAAAGAAAAAACAGTGTGTCATATGATGAACCTGAACTTTACAGTAGATAAAATTATGGAATGAAAATGGTTTCACTACTCTTGGCAACATGGTGATTATACTCTATTGTGTACTGTTATGGGTTGAAGTATGAATTCATATCTTGAAGCCCTAATGCTGGTGTCTAGATGTAACTCATTTGGCGATAGGGTTGTCAAAAGCAATTGTTAGAGATATGATTAGTTATACTGAGATGAAGTCAGGAGAGAGGGATGTAATCTAATATGACACATGCTTTACTGAAGGGGAAATTTGTGCACAATAGATATAAACACAGTGAAAAGGTGATGTGAAGACAAGGCAGGATGAGGGTATCTGATTTTTACAAGCCAAGGAACACCAAAAATTGCCAGAAAACTGCCAAAATCTATGAGGGAGATCTGGGATTGTCCCTCACAGCCCTCAGAAGGTGATAACTGTGCTAACACTTGATGTCAGATTTCCAGCCTCCAAAACTGAGGAAATAAATATCAGTTGTTTCAGCCACCCAGTTTGTGATGCTTTATTACAGAACCCTTAACAAATGAGTACATGTAGGAAAAAGGTGACATGGATATACATTGGTGAGTAGAGAAGAATCAGTTGAATGTTGTGATGATTAATTTTAACATATCAACTTGACTACATGAATGGATGTCCACTAGTGGATAGTGACACATACTTTTGGGTGTGCCCGAGAGGGGGTTTCAGAGAGATCAGCACTGGAATAGGTATATTCAGTAAAGAGGATGCCCTCAGCAGTGTTAGTGGCTGTCAGTCAATCCCTAAGGGCTTTGTAAAGAACATTAAAATAGAAGATGGGTGAATTTTCACCCTCTGCTTGAACTGAGACATCTATTTTCTCCTATCCTTGAGCACCAGTTCTCCTTCTTAGGCCTTGAGATTCAGACTGGGACTTGCACTATTGTTTGCCCTAGTTCTCCAGCCTTCTGGTTTGGTCTGGAACTAAACCGTCAACTCTTCTGGCTTCTGCCTTACAGATAGCCCATCTTAAGACTGATCAGCTTCCATAATCATGGGAAACAATCCCTCAAAATACATTTCTTCCTAATACTGTATTTTTATATCTATATTTCATTGGTTTGTTTGCTCTGGAGAACAGGAAATATATAGCGTAACCTGGCATGGAGTAGAATGGACAGTAGAGGATTAGATTTGAAGAGTGGAATTTCTAAAGGAAGAAGAAAATCAAATTAAAATAAGCCATCAGTGTCAAACTAAAAAGCTTCTTGAGTTCTCTGTAGCTTGAGAAAGATTTTCAAAGATTTAAACGGTCAGTCAAAAATGATTCTGCTGGCTGGCACAAGTTTCTCTTTAAGTTACTAATAATTAAATTCATTTTAACTGACACATAAAAATGTAAAACTCATACATATTAACAGGTAATATGTGACATTAAGGAAATGAAATTAGTGTGTCAAAAAGACAGCTGAAATATTGCAGTACTGTTCACGATAGAGATGGAATTAACCTAAGTGTCCATCAACGGATGAAGGGATGAAGAAAATGTGGTCCATGTACACAGTGGAATATTATTGAGCCCCAAAGAGAATGAAATCGTGTCACTTGTAACATGAGTGGAACTGGAGATAGTGATGTTCAGTGAAAAAGGCTAACACAGAAAGACAGGTACTTCATTGTATCACTCGTGTGAGATATAAAAGGCTGACTGCAGTTTCTTGGTGAGAAAGATTTCTCCATTTTCAATAATGGTTGTTGAAGAACTTGGATGTTTAAAGTACACAATATCAAGTTTGGGTTTAATTATTCTCAACAAATGTTACTTTGTAATATGCAAAAGTCATTCACTCACTGTAGTCAGTGAGAAATAAGAGGCTCAGATAAAAGACTGACAGATAATAGAAAACTGATGCATTCACTTGAAGGAATCTCAATTATCTAGATTAAATCAGGTAAACTAAGTGTGCTACAGAAAGTTCGGATTTTTTTATCGCTTCTTAGATTTTTTTTTTTATCAGTTACTCGCTTTGAGGAAAATAAAATTCTACACAGTCAAATCACTAAGCTTGGATTTAGTTTTTTGAAACTAAAGACCTGTAACCCTAATTACATTACTCTCCCATATCAGGGATAAAACTGAATCACAGCAAAGTGTGTAGTATGTGTCTCTCTGATTTGAAGGCATACGTTCTCCACAAACTTAGTCTCCTAATTTCAATATTTAACTTTAACATGTGAATATTATATTTGATTAGAATCTTTGCTATAAATTATAAATTATAATATCTTATTTATCCATTTTATGGATATAAAAGTGTTTTCATTTTTCTTGTTTAGTTTTGTTTTTTGACACATGGTCTCACGCTGTTGCCCAGGCAAGCCTCAAAATTGTATCCTCCTGTCTCAGCCTCTTGAGTTGCTGGGGTTACAGGCACCACCCTTCCCAGCTGACAGTTCCTTAAATAAAAATAGCCCTCGAACTAATAGTTATTTTAGAGATATCATCTACCATACTCACTCTTGTTATTCTACAAATAAAATTGAGTCCAAAAGAGATTTCGAGGAACACATTTACTACAACTTAATGCCAAACTTAGAACTACAACACAAACATCTTAATTCCAAATAAAATGATTTGTCTTAGATACTACTGAATAGATTAGCTAACAATAGTCCGTATAATTATATAAAGAACCTAATAAAAATACGTGACATGGTAATAAATGATTTCTATTTCTGGCTTGTCAGGGATTTGGACTAACAGTACATAGCCAGTCCTGGAGCCATTTATTATATTCTACTACATAACACTCAACGACACTGTGAAACTCAGATGTGTGTGGATAGCAAGAGGTCAGTGAAGTCTGTTCGGACAAGCACAGAGCCCTGGTTTGGCCGCAGAACCGCTGGCATCTGCTGCCTCTCTGTGACCACGAGTCTTAGTGAGCGCTCCTCTGTGGTGTGATAGAAGGAGCTGCATTAGGTTTGCACAATAAAGATGCAGTTACCTCTGGCTTTTCCAGATTTCCTGTGTGACAAACGTCAGAATTAAACTGTTGCAACATTCAGCACATTCTTATCCAGATAAATATTGAAAACATATTTAATGCAATATTGAAGGGATTATAGCATTCAGAAAAGGGAAAGTCTGACGAATGCAGCAGCTGCAGCGAATTCCAGCACACTCTAGGCCTTGCCAGCATGTATTAGCCCGTCAAACCTTTGACGATAAACAATCTGCAGTCGGGCTCATGCTCTCTAGTTGGAAGTTTGTTGGAAGTTTGTTTTCAGGACAGCATTAACAGCTCTTGATTCTGTGGGTCGCCTATTGTGAGTTGCTTAATTCACATCAGAAAGATTTTAACAAAACTTTAAATGTACTTATATTCGCATCCTGGTTGATATTTTTATGGAAATGATCCGCCTCGCAAAAAGGAAAGAAGTATTTGTCTAAAACAGGTGTCATCTTTTTCAACTCTCTTCCTAATATAATGTGAACGTCTACTTTTATTTTTAAACAATTTGATCTCATGACATCAGAATCAGACCTGATTTTCAGCCAGTTGACACTGAAAAGGCCACAGAGTTTGCAGAAATGGTTTCTTTCCTGATCAGATGGCTTTTGGCTCTGCGAGATCAGTCTCAAAATCAAATGAGTTGTTTGATGATTTGAATTTTACCTTTTGTTACCTTTTGCAGGAAGGGATCTTTAGCGTAATCAAAAGATATTTTTTGGTCATTTAAATTCAAAATTATACAAATGATATGCCAATAATTAAATCAGGAAAACTGTAGGCTACCCAAGATGAGAAGACGTAGCAGTACCACATCCTTCACTCTCGATACAGTCTCGCTTTGGTGGATGACAAGTATTTTTGGAGTGCTCAACAAAAATTGTGAGTGGCATTTGTAACCGCAAAATAGGATGAATTTAAGTGACTCCCAATTTTTAAATAAATACAATATATATATTCCATATTTTGATCAAAGCAATGAGTCCCTTAAGTGAAAGCATCAAAGTGAAATGAAAGATTCAGTGAACGTTCTGCAATATGTTCCACGGCATCATTCAGGCCAGTGATGATATTTTTCACATTTATTTGTATTACAGAAAGTCTATTTCGCTAATATAGTAATAAACTGTGCATATATTTCTTAAATTTTTCCTAAAGTTCTTTGATGTGTAGATTGAAATATAATACTTCTAATTTGTTTAAAAGCTTCACTGGTTTGCGTACAAATCTGCAGGTATTGATTCAGTTGAGTGTTGAAAATTGCTACTATGGCATACTGTTTAACTATTAATATTTGTAGAAATATTGCTTTTTTGAATAATTAATAGTTTCTAAGATTCACCCCAGATTTTTCTTCATATTTAAGAAACTTGTGAGTCCCTTCGATGAACACTCATCGCTCCTTCTTTTGTGCCTTTTTATTTCTTATTAAAGCACTTGTAACATTTGAAGACTCTTTGTGTAGATTTCCTCCTTTTATATAAAATATAAGCTCCTTAGAAGAGAGTAGTAAGGGAAAACTACATAATACCATGCTACTGAGTAAAAGGAAAACTCCGTAGAACAAAAATTAAAATATAGTCAACTGAATCAGTGGGAAAGAAACATGAACCATGAACCTTGGATGGGTGATTATGTTGATTTCATAGGCGTGCATCTTAGCAGATCAAGTACATGTTATCATTCTGCTAAGGACATCTAAAGAGATAATCTTACTATGAACAAAGTACATGCAGTCTCTGATAGAAGGAAAACCAGAATATTATGCTGCTCATTCTCCCACTATTACAAAGATAAATTTTCCAAGACCTAGTAATATCAAAATTATATGAACATTGGATTCTTGAACTACATAGAATTTGGAAAGTTATCTTTTTTGCGGGAAAGAGAAGATTGTTAACAAAGTTCAGAGTTTGTCATTACAGATTGCACTGGTATCATGTATTCAATTACAGCTAATTTGGGCTCAAGTATCATAGTTACATTAGCTTCTGCTTTAAATTTTATCTATACTACTATATCCTATCCTATGATGCTGACTTAACTAAAATAGTTCTGTTAACTGAATGTATATACTTTTATACAAAGTGAATGTTGTATCTTAAGTCTGCATTACATGGATCTGAAAGTTTTAACTACGTACAAATTTTATAACTTATTTACAAATGCGACCTAGAGATCTGGGTATGGTGGTGTACACCTGTAATCCTAGACTGAGGCAGAAGGATTGCTGTTAGTCTGAGGTCAGCTTGGGTTATTTAGTGAGTTAAGATCAGCCTAAACTACATAACCAGACCTTGTCTTAAACAAACTAACGAACACCAAATGTGATGAGAAAGATACTTAGTAATGTAAGTTTACAGGTTATGTTTAGATTATTTAAACTCAATTTTTGACCACATTTAAATTATTTATATATTGTAAACTCCAAGAGAACTGAAAAAAAGAGAAATATATCAGATTAAATGTGTAAAGGTAACATTACTATTATGTAAATGTGGGTATTTGTAGGAAATTTTGTTATCAAGTTCATATTTTTGGTAGTCAAAATCATATTGGTAATATTCTTGTTACTGAAGTCATTTTAAGACATACTATATGTGAACTATTTTAAAGTAGAAATATAAGAGAAGATAAGGCTTAAATTTTAATAGCAACATACATGAGTTTGTGTATATAAATATGGGATATTAGTCTTTCAGGAGCTCTCTTCTTCTCTGTAATACATTTCTTACTCTTTTTTTTTTTTTTTTTTTTTTTGGTGCTGGGGATCGAACTCAGGGCCTTGTGCTTACTGGGCAAGCACTTTAACCACTGAGCTAAATCCCTAGCCCCTAAATTTCTTACTCTTAAAAAATATGGGACATTAGTATTCAAGTAAAATGCTATACATATTACAAAGAATCTTTATCTTTTTCTTTTAATTTTATTTTAATGGTACATTTTAGATGTACATAGTGATAACATTCATCATAAGGGATTTGTACCTGTACGTGATATATCTTGTTGCTTCTTTTTTTTCCCTATTCCCCTCTCCTTCCTTCACCCCCTCTTCCCTCCTTATTTACAAAAGCTTCGTTTCTATATTTTCCTTCCATTTCTTATTTCTCTTGATAATTAGTTAATTGATAATTTTATTATACTTTATTGATAGTTCATTGATAACTGATGGTTTATTGATAGTAAGTGTATTGATAATTTTGTTATAATAAAAGTGGTTTACTGATAATTTTAGTTTATTGATAACTTAGTTTATTGATAATTAGTTTATAATTTTACTATAATCATATTTTAAAATTATTTTTACTGCTTTTTGTAGAAAATATGCTTGTTAGTAGATTGCATGCATGAATAAAATACATTAGGCAAGTTATTATATTCAGAATATTATGCAATTTATAAGTGGAGATGAAGTGGCAATATATTTGATCTAAGAGATCCAGTAATATAATTAATATTTGTGGAAAAAAAACACTATCTAGACTCATAGCACGTTTATCTGGGAATTTTTACATTAGCTTGTGCTCATGTTCATGAAGAATCCCATCAATTTCTCAAAGAGAAAGGAGAAACCCAGCACCCCTCCCTCCCAAAAAAGAAGAAAAGATGGGAAAAAAAATTACCTTAAATGGATTTTAAAATGTTGGCCATTGTGAAAGTTCATTACTCTACCTCTGTGAAATCAATGTTTACTTTTTTTTTTAATGTGTGAAAAGAATACTATTCATTACCTGACATAGCCATTATTAAACCATGCTTTCATAAAATTGCTTTTAATTTATCACAGTGTAAATTCAATAACAGTAATATTTTTGTTCTGCATTTTGCAAATCTAAAATATTTTTACATGGTAACTTAAAAATTTAAAAAAGAAACACAAGTTCATATTTCAATATGAGTAACTCTTAATGTAAATAGTTGCTTTCTTTTTCACACATTTCATTTAGAGTTGGCTCAGAATGCTAAAGTGGTAGGAAACTTGTGACTGAATAAAGTGGGTCATTTAAGATTTTTGCTTAAAAATGTTTAGTGTACTAATGTTTTCCTTTTGCTTCTCAATGTTGGGACTGATCCTACCATCTCCCAGCAGAAGTTGAAAGTTTATTTCATGGAGAGGATACAGCCAATTGGCTATAGGTTGGAGTACAACAGGCAAGTTGAGAACGGAATTCTAATACATAGAATGTGGAATTAGGTTTATCTTCCTAACATTGAAATCCACCCCACCCTACCACAAACACTTTTCATACCACTTCCTACAATGACCCCATCCGGTATCATATCCTTGTCATCAAGAGATTAGAAAAATGTCTGGGGATTCTAATCAGTCTCTTGAAGAGACTTACAGGTATTGAAATAACAGCGCCTAATCAAGCCAGATTACTATGACAATTTAGCAAACTCTTATCAACTGGGAAGTACAGTAGTTCACACGTTTATATGGAGGAAGTTTTAAGTAAAGTTTAAATGACTGAATTTGAAAGATACGTAGACAATCATACTGAAGAAAATGTTGGACAAGCCTTCACTATGCAATAAGCTGATCATAAGAAATAAACAAGCAAAAAGAGTAACCTGATATTACAGTGACTTTTGTAGGTATTTGATAATTTGAATATATTTAGAAAAATATTTTATTCATAAAAGAAAACTTAGTTCATTAATATATAGAAAATTAGGCAAATAAAAATCCTTAACTCCAGAGAAAATAACAAATTGTTTGATAAAAGAAAAACAATAACATTCTACATGGTTCAGGTTTGAATAATATCTTCATAGTCATAATAATATAAACATTAAGCTACCGATTTAACCCAAATTATTCCTATATTTAAGATAGAAAGTGTGTTTTTGGATGTAATGGGAAACAATATTAAAGCCCTAACAAATACAAATAAGTAATACATACAAAACATTAATATAATTATAAGTAATTGCTTCTGTGAATCAGTGAATGATGAGAGTGTTTTAAGGAGGGTCTAGGACCCTACCACTTTTTAGAAAGGAAGGTTTGACACCTTAATTGACAAATGAGTTTGAAAAAAGTAAATATTGTTTTAAAAAACTGTGTGAAATGGAAGAATAAAAGATAATGATGTCCAAGACAGAAAACAACATTCTTGTATTGAGTAAAAAATGTGGAGAAGTGTATTGATAGCAGAAGTAATTAAGATACACCAAATTTCATTTTCTATATGACCTCTACAAGTTTATGTCTTCAGTCTTATTTGTTCCTTAAGTCTTCTGAGACTGCTTGCAAATTACTTGCAATTCTCTCTCCATGTTCTCCAGATGGAGCACTTCTCATGTGTTCCATTCTTTTCTTTGATCACATAGAACACAGTTTACATTTTACTTTAATCCAGTTTTATGCAGAAAATGTCTAATGTTAAAAAAAAACACAACATGCTCAAAGAACATTTATAGTACAATAAAATGCATGATTATAAACATTGTTACACTCACACTATACATGAAACCACTTAAAATTTTAACGAGTTTATCATCTGGAAGGCAATGTAACATCACACTTGCAGACCACTCTGAGGACCACTGCTCCAAAGTTTGAAATTGAAATGGAATAGTGCTGGCAGGGGCTGGGGAGAAAGAATCCCCTCAAAAAGCAAACAAACAAACAAAAAAAGATCCTGCCCATAAAACCAAAATAATGAACACAAGGAATATAGATAATAAGCCTAAAATATGTTTAAATCAAAACCAACACGAATTTAATGTGCTCTAAGAAAAGAATAACTTGAAATTGGGGCTGGGGATTTAGGTCAGTGGTTAGAGTGCTTGCCTAGCAAACGCAAGGCCCTGAGTGCGATCCCTGGCACAAAAAAAAAAAAAAAAAATTTACAACTTGAAATCAATTTTATTCAATTAATTTAAAATCACAGTACTAAAAAATTATGACCAATTAATATGTGAATTTTGAAGTTTTCTTGAAGAAAGACCAAATAAAACTGTGCCAGTATGGCCTAAAAAAATGACCTCACAAAAGAGTACATCTCTTTTACAAACTGTTAGTCAAATAAACTACATGTTTTGGTAGCTCAAGAACTAAGGGGAAAGAAATATGTATTTTTAATTTCTCCAAAATGTCCTTGCTAAATCCAGCTCACAATCTCAGGTTATGTACAATGAAGGTTATGTCAAAGGAAGATGGACTCAAACTAAATTTGTGTTAAATTGATAAAAGTATATGACTGCGGTCAACATGAGTGAGATTATGAAAATTATTTTCTAAAAGGTACTATTACATTTTTCAAAGAAAATCTTTCTAATAAAATGAACGGAGCTTTTTAAAGGTGCTTAGCAGTACAAAAATAATTACTAAGCTCAACTGCCAACAAGTCACTTTATAAGTAGAACAATGATTCATTTTTATAACTGTGATGTTTTGTGCATGTGTTTTAAAGTGTAAGGGGTTGGCATTTTAATCTTTCCGTATTTTCCCTCATTTGAATAGAATTCTACCATGAAATAGAGTTCATTTTAAGTTCAGGTATAATAAAGAAAACACCATGTGGACTATAGGTAACTAACTATAACCAAATACAGAAATTTATTTTAATGTAAGCTATATTATCAAACTCTTAGAGATGTGGTAGGGTCCAGGCAGTCCATCCTTCACTAGACATTGAGGGTTGATTCAGTTAGCAGGTTTGCCCAGGAAACAGAGTGGAGACCAAAGGCCCGTATCTGAATAAATGCATTTTTAATTTCTAAGATCATAGTTACTTTTATATTTTAAAACAAATTTTACCAAAAAATTTTTTTTCTTTTTGATCTGTGGTTAGAATACTCTCTATTTTAGTCCCTCAAAACTCTGAAGGTATATCAACTGTTTGAAATAATATTCTCAGAGCATAAACTTTAAATGTCAGAATGACAATCATAATGTCAGAAGAGTCTAAAATATCCCCTGGTAAGTAAAATTTGGGGAATGAAAAGAAATATGGTTTGTTAAATTTCTCTGGCCTGATATATGTTGTTGTTGTCTTTTGACACTGTTTATCTGTAGCAAATTTGTACTCTGTTTCCATCTATGTGTATGTCTGTGTATGCTGTGTGGGCGACTTAATTCAATTTAATTGAAATTATGGCATTGAGTTCAGTCAAAAAACTCGGTCAGCCTTTCCCTCCTGCCACCTTCACTACTGATTCAGGAAACCCTGTAGACTCAACAGTTGCTCAATTCAGTCACTCAGATCTTTGATTCAGTCAAAGCCTGTGCAAATTTGTTTGATTCAAGCTTGTAATTCTGCATGCATAGTCAGATTGCTGACTCTTCACGAAGAAGGTGTATTTTAAAATAGAAGAGTATTTTATGTGTACGTGTGTGTGATTTTTCCATCATGAATGTATCTAATATGTATCACAAATGTACCAATACATTATTTTTAAAACGAAGAGTAAAGCGTGAGAAAAATCTGTAAACTTAGATTTTTCTTTACATATTTTGGAAAATATAAGTTTTGGAGCTAGATAATCTGTGTTTTATTATCAGTCTGGAGAAAAAAAAAAAAAAAAAAAACTGGCTGTCCAGCTCCCGCATCTATGAAATGGGGTGGATAATAGCCATGCAGGTTTCATCAAAGTGCCACCTCCCCAAAGCCATCTGCATCAGAATCACCCAAGGCCCACGAAGAATACATTTTCTTGCAGTTACTTTAGATCCTGGTGGTGAACACAGGATCCACAGGAGTTTTTTGTGGTGAGGAGGGGGAGGATTCCAGTTGGGACTTCTCTGAGAGAGCAGAGAGCAGCTGCCTGGTGTGGGGAAGCTAGAAAGGGCCCAGGATTTAAAGCTTTTGTGAAGACCAGCCCTGAAAGAGTGGGAGGAGCTGACAGGCACAAGATCTCAGTGGGCCACATGGTTACCTTGAGTGGATTTGCAGCAGGCAGCCCCAAGCAGCCAGTGACTCTATTAGGGTCATTCCTCCTTAGATACTTCCTCACGGTTACAGCACCAGGGCTTTCACAATGCCTTAAAATAGCTACTAATGGGGCTGGGGATTTAGCTCAGTGATTAGAGTGCTTGCCTTGCAAGCACAAGGGCCTGAGTTCGATCCCCGGCACCACAAAAAAAAAAAAAAAAAAAAAAAAAAAAGCTACTAAATGCGGTATCTAGTAATGTTGGCTAATCCGCAAAACAGAAAAATAAAACAAAGTATAAAGCCATAAAAAGTATCTGTCATTCTAGCAATTAATATGTAGATTCTGGTTTTCTTTTCACTGCCTTTGCAGCACAGGACAAAGCAACTGATGATAAAGCTCATCCATTAATAGGTACAAGATGAACTGAAATTGTGTAATAATTGTAACACATGCTATCACAGTTATTGAAGAAAAGAATCAAAAAACACTATAAACGAGGTATTCCATAAATCTCAATGTTATATTTTTTTCTTAGCAAGGTATTAGATTTAAATTAAAAATAGTTTTATTCTCTTTCTTAAAAAGGCAAATTGACAAGGTAGAAATGCAGTTTTCGTAAGTAACTAAGAATGAAAGCATGTAGTCCCAGGTTTAAAATAATTATCTGAGCAACTCTCTGGATTTTGTAAATAATTATTTTTTTATTATTCTCTAGATGCAAAATATGACCATGTTCTAAGATTGTGAAAATCAATTAAAATTCAGTATGAGTAAGAAATGTGTATAAGGTGTCAGAAGGATGAAAGGGAATATTTAATGGGAGGGATGATGGAAATGAGCTTATCTTTTATTGTTCCCAAGATAAAAAATTCCTAGGGATTTGTAAATGAGAATCAGATTACACATTGTGGTTTAGAAAACACAGATAGTTCTCTATATCTTGGTTCACCAAGAATTATAACAGGTGGGACACAGTTATAGAAAAACGGGGCTATGTTTGGGGAAGGGAATTTTACGTATGTATTAGAGCAGAAACGATGAGGGTCTAGCTGGGAGGGGTGTTGCAGCTTCAGTTTAAGAATTTGTTGAATCCTCACCACTGACTTTTACCTAGTTTAGGCGGATGGCGCATCTGTGTGATGTGTCCATGTGCACACCATTTACATAAACAATCCTCTTATTCACTGTACTGACAGGCAGAGATGTATCGTCCCTGTAGGCAAATCAGTTATATTTAATGGTTCAAGAACAGCAAGAAGGCAGGTAATCTTTACCTTGGGGAAAAAGCTCTTAAAAAAGAAGAGTGAATATGGCATTTCTTATAGGACTACTGGAATTAAATTTGGAAGGAAAATGGAAAAGACAGTTAAACGAGCCCCCATTTCTGTGAACTTGTCCAATAGAATTAGATTTTAAAATATAATATTTAATTTTTAATATTTAACAATCAAGTCTAGGAAATTCACAAGGGACTCATAGTTGTAAAATAAGCTCTATCAGAAAGGAGAAAAGTTAAAAAAGGATAATAACACACTTCATATGACTGTATAATACTATCATTGTATAACATATTGTATGTTTATTTTTTCAGTACCAAATACCTAAACAAAAATCTCAACAACAAAGCTCACATACTAAGAGATAAATAATTCTCAGGATACAACTATTTTGAATCCTAAACTTGCCACAGACTATTTGTTTTATAGGACTTATAGGTCCATGGTTCATGTACGTCAAAAACTGAAGGCTAATATTTATCCTGGCTCAGTTTGTGAAATATTTTTGATAGACCTATTTATGATTTAGAACTGGTTATGATTTAGGTTGCCTATAGCTTAGGTTTCATAATATATTGATATTTTTTCTTCATGTCACAAAATATTTTCATGCTGAACAAAATAGCCTCAAAAATACTACTGAAGGGCTCTCTCTCTCTCTCTCTCTTTCCCTCTCTCTTTCTCTCTCTCTCTCTCTGTCTGTCTCTCAAAAGCATTAAGGATTTGTCTGCCCTGGGTTCCTGGCACCTTCTTTCAGATGGTACATGTTTGCTTGAAGCCATTGTGCTGCAGACACACTGTGCACATTAATTTTTCAACTTTGTGAAGTACAATGCAGGAAGAAATGATTAGTTGAAATATTACCACCTCCTTTCCTCTCTCCTTCCCTCCCACCACCCTTTCCTCTCAAAAGCTCTCTTTATCAAATACAGAAAATCCTCTACTTCTTTAGCTTAATAATGAGCACAGCACATAAACTCTATGTAGAATACAGTGCAATGAACACTCAGAGCAGTACCATCAATCCATAAGATAAAATTGCCACAGATCTCAGCATATGATAACAGATCCTTAGGCAGTAAAGAAACTCTGGAAAACCTCCTCCCTTATGTCTCACCTTAGAATTCAATAAAGTGAGGCAAAGAGAAGTGAAATGAAATGTAAACACAACAGGCAAGAAACAAAGCTGGCTCCTAAGGCAGCCTAATGACATTTTGCTTTGCTTCTTTGCATTTTTGAGACAAAAAAGAAAACAATTATAATTAAGAGAGATATATTTTAAATAAGTTATACATTTTAAATATAATGAACTTAAAATTATTTCTGGCAGATTTGAATCCCAGGAGAGCCTCATAATATTATTTCTAAAATGCACAAATTAACAAAGAATCAACAGACTCAAGAACAACAGTCATTGCATGTAAACTATACTAAAGTTCAATTTTCATCCTTGAACTCTTGATGAGTCTATGTCTAAATCACTTTTCATGCCTTACCCATGCAAAAATATTGTTTTCCAAAAGGTGAAATCATAACTTGGGAGTCAATATAATGCAAACACCTCCCAAAGATTTTTACTTAACTCCTTAATTAGTGACTTAATAAGTTGTTGAAAGCAGATCAGAGAATATTTGAGAAACAAAGCAGTCATAATAATGTAAGAAAAAATGCTGAGTGAAGATTGCTTGTTTTTTGTTTTTTTTTTTTTTTTTTTTTTTTTTGTGGTGCCGGGGATCGAACTCAGGCCCTTGTGCTTGCAAGGCAAGCACTCTAATCACTGAGCTAAATCCCCAGCCCCCAAGATTGCTTGTTAAACACAATACTGGTTAACGTCCAATGGGGCAATAAACCACAAGCTCTGAAGTGTCTTTTCCACGGGACAGAAACCATCCAAATACTCTTCAGAAAAGTATATGCAATTGAATTCTCCCGTAAAATTGCCGATCAATTGAAAATCAATCAAATAAATAAGCTCAGCTCAGCATTGAAATATTTCCCAGTAATCTCTTTCATCTATTTGAAGTTTTGAATATATTTTCTTACACTAGCATGCTTTATCTATTAAGATACTATATTTATTTTCAAGAAGCCCTTAAATTTCTACTTTCCAAATCATTCACTTGTAGAATAAATTCACCTGACCAGAAATAGTCCTTATTTTTTAAGCATACCTATTATCCAGCTGTTCAAATTCTATCACACAGAAAATTAAAAAGAATACTTTTAAGTAGAAAAAAATGCTTCATTTATTTGGAGAACAAATCGTCTGCACATTCTACAGTCTACAACAAGATAAATTTAAAGTGGGCTAAAGTAATTGATACCAAGCAGTTTTAAGGTCCCTCCACATTTCAATGGATATAGGAAAACATTAAATCTAGTGCTAAAGGTTTAAATTTATTGAAAAGAAGGAAAATATGACATATCTGATGTAGTTGATCTTTTGTCTTCCCTGGATAATTTACTCTTAACTTCTCAAAAGCAAAACTTTGGAAGGTTTTTTTTGTTTGTTTTGTTTTGTTTTCCTTCGGACTGTCTCAGGAACATCTACTAATAATTTTCTTTTTTTGTGGAAGACAGGGATATAATACTATATGGTTGTTATTATTGCACCAATTTTCATTCTGATGAAAATTGGTGCAATAATAAGCAGTATAGGTGATAATAAGGGAAAAGATCTACAAACAATTTGGGAGGATGGAAAAATGAGTTCCAAATTTGAGGTATAGAAAAGAAGTTTTATATGATAGAAATTAAAATCAAACAACATATTCTCCTTTATATAATGTGATTTGAAATTAATATATACTTTTAAAAAGCCCGAGCTTTACAAAAAGAACTCTGACTATAAATGTTTCTTTTTTGACTCTATAATATAGGTGTCCACATTCATGCTGAACTGAAGCCTAATGAGCAATGACTGCTGTGATGTACAATGAGAATAACTCATGATGGTAATTTGTACTCCTATATTTGTTTTGTACAGTCTTTGACTTATATTTTTTAAAAGCTAACTACATTTTCTCTTCTAATAAGGCTGACTTTCAACAAAGAACAAAAATATGTACATATTGAACCAGGTGTTAATGTACCAACTTCATAGGCTATTGGATAAATTTTATGAGAAATATTTATATTTTAGATTTAGTTTAACTTTTTCATTATTCAATACTACAATAACTCATTTCATTTTTTTTCAAAATGTTATTCCCTATATATTATACTGTTACTATAAAGAATTAGACTTTGAATAATACTGTTTTGAGCACAGCTCCTGTTTATCGGATATGCATGTCAAGAATTATTAGAGAAGTATTATGTTGATGCATTTTTCAATTAAATTTTGAATTTAAAATTGAAGAAATCATAAAAATTTTGCTCTGAAGTGATTTAAAAATATTCTGTGACTTGATTTTCTTTTGTTGTATTGTCTAAAAAATTCAGATATTTCTAGTTTATTATGACAGGTATTCCTTATTCGCTCAAATCATTGCATAATTATAAAGTAAAATTAAAAAGGAAATTCTCATTATTAACATAAATTTATTTATGTTAAGCTCAATCACAGTGTATATTAATGAAATAAATTTTAGTTCCTTACTGTAATCAGGATTACTCATACCCTAAGATAGTATATGATTTTAACAATTCTACGATATTATTTTGTTCATCAGTATATGAGCAAGGTAAGGGAAGCGAGTTTGGTCAACAACAGATACTTTTTCTTGACTGAATGAAATAACAAATGCTTTATATTTTGACAATATTTAATCTGGCATCAAGTCTGAATGATTTTAAAACATGTGGAATATATTTTTGTAATATCATGTGTTCATCCAAAGACTACCTTAAAGAATGGCTTTTAATGCTGGATGAAGTTATTTACATTGTGAAAAAATTGTGTCAAATATAATTAAGGTCAACTATATTCCCAAGAAAATGTCTGCTATGTTCAATACCTCTCATCAGTTTCCACCTAATTGTTTAATACATATATATAAATATATATTATATATTAAATTGTTTAATATATATATCATTAAAATTTATTTACCTCTGATATGTGGCCCTTTAAATTTGGTATTTTAGTATAATTTTACTCCCAAATTTATCTTGCCATCTGTCTGGGCAAATGTAACAGCTTCTCTTCTTTTGGCACCCCTGAATGAACACATATTTATTTTATGTTCTTTCATGAGGACTACAAATATGTGCTGGATGAACTAGAGAAAAATTCACTAGTAACTAAAACTGTGAAAAGCTATGTGTGGTGAACTTATTATTGTGGTCCACTTGAGGCAGAATGCCCAGCTGGACTGAGTTGGTGTGATTCTGGGCGTAGAGGATCCACCGAGAATTGTTGCCAACGCGACATAAACGGAAATGGGAGCAGAGGATAGTTGCAGGCTGTTTCCCAGGAGAAGCTCTGCTGGGGCTGGTTCTCCTGAAGGGGACTCGGGTGTTCTCGTCAAAGAGCGAGCTCGGGGCCTTGCTGTCCTCGAGGATGGCTGCTGCTGTTGCTTGAGGGGAGCTCTGGTCTTCATCTCTGCTGCGAGCATCATATCCTGGTTCTAGTAAAGATTTCTTCAGACATCATCTAGAGACACGGATGTACAGTCCGTGTGACTGTGCTGTGAGTTCCCAGCCCTTGATTGGACTATTTGGGTCTCCAGTGCATAGACAGACATTCAGCACTCTTCCTGCATTTGGCTTAGGGGTGAATGTCATAACTTGTAAATGTCCTGTATTAAATGTGCTCTCTTGCAAACTATTGGCTTTAGAAATGTAACTAATACATTATGCTTGTTTTTTTTTTCTTTTTAATATCCCTTGAAAATCTCATACTGAATTTTTAGATTCTCCTCACAGTATAGAAAGCAAGATAATTTCATTGTGTAAATAAGCACAGTTTTTCCTAATACACAACAGCTGAGTATTTCCCCATCTTTACAAAGAATCAGCTCCTTCTCTAGTCACAGGTATTTTTTTAATTAACTTTCTATTATTGGCATGGTGTGATGAGTAAGGGTTCTTCTTTCATATGGAAGAAAACTTAGGAGGATAAAAAGGCAGAGGGAGCCTAAAATTGTTTTAGTTTGCGTGATACTGGCCTTGAAAAGAAAGACGAGAGGATAATTTAGTCAAAAACAACACACATCCAGTTACCACAAATTCCAAACTCTTGGGTTTAGAGTGAAAGAGACACATTAATTCAGGGCTATCAATGCTGCTGGTGAAACCGAATACAGAAAAATAACTGTTCTGTGAGCTGCCATAGCTAGCTTCCTTTCTTAGACAGAGTTCTGGGGAATCTCTAGGTTTGCTATTTGAGTCTTTTTGAAAACAATGAAAAAGGGTGCTTGTGGTAGAATCACGTTTTCTAAGCTCACATCCACTCATTCAGAACTTCAACAAAGTGGGTAAACTCTGGCTGCTAAGAGAAAAATAGAGCAGTTTCCTGAGAATTGTTAAGCCAACATGCTATTAAATATACCACCTAACATTGTTCTTTTCCTCTCTTTTCACTCCTGCAGCTACCACATGTGATGGAAGAAATCCAAGTTAAACACTCTCACCAGAGCATGCTCCAAGACAGATGACTGAGCCTCAGGCTTGGCCAATACAATGTACTTCTATTCTCTATTTATTTTTGTAGTTCAAAGACCTGGCAGTAACCCGCTTGATGCCTGCCATAAGAACCAGTGTGCTCCTGATTACTGCCCAGTGATTTTATATCTATATGCCAGCTACTCAGATAGACCACGTAGAAAGAGGAAGGGGAGTTTTCACAAAGCAAAAAAACTCCAGCTTCCACTTAAACTTTGAAATTTCAGATGATGAACTGCCAACAGAGAGACCTTGCTTTAATCAGAGAAGCCACATGAAAAGGCTGTTTCTGTTTGCCCTTGGTCATTTAGGAAACTGGTGATAAGTAGGCCACGCAAACATTCAACTTCTCTTACAGTTGGCATGCCCTCCTCAAATACACTTGAATCTTGATTACGTTTTCTGAATAGAAATATTTACAATTCTGTTATACATGGATTTTACTCTTCCTTCCCTAGACCAACAAGTAGGCTTTCTAAAGAATGCAAAGGGTTAATTTGAAGTCGTTTTCTAAGAGGTGGGTCTTGTAAATTTAAAGAATGACTGAACTGCTTTACTGCTCTAGTTAAAGTTCCATCAAAAACTTTAGTTCCAAAAATAATTTAAGCATATTGTTTTAATTTTTAATTGTGTAATCACACATGTAATAAATAATCTTATAGATCACTATAAAATAACTATTATAATGTTCACAAATTCATTAACATTGGATAGAGAAAAATTTTTTAGAGTAACAATATAGTCTTTTGTACACATGAATCTGTTATATTTTGGTTGTTCATTATATTTGACACCTGTGTGATGAAGCAATTTTGCCTAGTCTTTGATATTGTGATGATGTATTACATTTTGTGCTATCAATCTGATAAAACAAATTTCCTTCCCTGATTATTAGAGTCAATCAAGGGTAGTGCATATCTCTCACTTAATACTTCACAATTGAAAGCCTCCTCCCTCAGGAGAACATTTTTTTTTCTTTTTAATAAAACTGATCTTTACTAAAATGTAACTAAGGTCAATAAGTGTGAAAACATTTAATAAAAACAACAAAACTATTTAAAATCTCTCACATAGATATTATTTCTGTATAAACAATTCCTGGCTATTCTTAAAATAATAAAATTCCATCTACACCCTCATCTTCAATGGATGGAATTCTGTCATCCCCCTAATATTTATATGGCGACAACTCACCCCCAATGGATAGGATTATAAGTAATTAAGGTTAAAGGGGTAATAAGGGTGGGAGCTTGTAAATTGGTGTCCTTGTAAGAGTCAACAGAAAAACAGAGACCTCTTTTTCATTCTCTTTCCTCCTCTTCCACCTTGACCTTCTTTCTTTCTCTTTCTCTCTTCCTTTCTCCCTTCTTCCTCTCCTTCTCTCTCTCCCTCTCTCTCTCTCTCTCTCTCTCTCTCTCTCTCTCTCTCTCTCTCCCTCTCTCTCTCCTCTCATTCAGCAAGAATCTGAAATGAATGACTACTCGCTTGGGATATATTACGCTGTCTGACTGCACTCACCATATTGCATCCCTCGTGAGCACTATTTTTGCTGTACTGAATTCCCGCTCAAGTTCCCCACTAGTACTTTCTACGTTGACTTATAACGTTTCACAATCGAATCTACACAAATGAAAGGAACAATCCTTTAGTTTGGGTTATCTGGCCTATTGCCTGCAATGATACTGTCCTGTACCTGAATTTATTTAGGAAAACAATCAGGTAGAAAAGAAGAGATTTTTGTCTGATGTACTTTAAAAAATGAACAACCAATCCCAAGACTTTTATAACTATCTACAGTAAAGACAATAGCTTTCATCATCAAGGAAAAGGTAAGGGTCAGGCGAGCAGATGTGTGGTCATGCAGCCCACACCCTCCCTACAGGATTCTCAGTAGCAAAACCTGCGTCCCATGGTCTCTAAATAGTACTCCTCAGAACTGTGGAGTGCACAGACTTCATAGACACGTGTGTGACCCAACTAGGCATGATTATGTATGTCTCTTCGAAATGAGTTGTATGCTTCTTTAACATGAATCGTCTAACGTAAAACTACTCATGGAATTAGGTTGAACTGAAAACATGGAATTAGGTCGAACTGAAAAATGTGCATACGGAGACGACTCCAGCTCAAAACTCCAGCACAACAAAGTTGTGAATCAGAGAGGTCTTTCGAAATCTTTCTAACCCTCTATGGCCTGATTGTCAGAAGTTGGAATAAAATTTCACTTAGAAATTATACTAACGGGTGGTTAAATACCTCCACCAAGACCTGTTAAGTCTACGATTTAACTTAAGTTAAAAAAAAAAAAATCATACTTAAGAAAGGCATTGTTTATTTCATCACAGTGCCTAGCTCATGGTAGATAGATGAGAAATATATATCGAATGCATAAATAAATTAATAATTAGAATTACAACACTGATTTTAGGAAAACATGGTTCAAATTCTGATTCAGGTCCTAGCTAACTTCAGACACTAATATCCTTTAAACATCCTTTCTTTGGAGCTCCAATCCCGCTGTTTTAGTTACTTTTCTCTCATTGTTGGGACAGAATACTCGACACCCAAAGTTAGCGGAAGAAAGGTTTATTAGCTCACAGTCTGCAGAGGTTTCAGTCTATAGTCCACTGGGTCCGAGGCAGGGCGGGCCGGCGTGGCAGACCGGCAGCCGATGGGCCGGCTGCAAAGTAAAGTGAGGAAAATGCAAGGAATGTATGCAAATAAGCAATGCAAACAAGCAGCTAGTTAGCTTCTTCCTGTATCTTTTATCTAGGCTACCTGCCCCCAGGGCGGCCCACACTCCCACACCCAATCTCAGTCTCACATTCTTGATCCCAGCAGAACCATGCCAAACCGATCAATGGATCAATTTAGTAATCACACACTCTAGATCCAGCTATCTCTTACCACATGAGGCTTTGGGGGGACATCTAGACACAAACCATAACACCCGCCCTCACAGACAGAAACACAAGAGGCGATATAACCTGCACGAGTTTCTCTTTTAAATGGCCTATAATTTCACATCTTGGGAGGAGATGCTGTTCTCAGGCTGAATCCAAATGAATATTCAAGTGGAACAATCTTTTGAGAACAGATACAACTGCAAGTAGAAATCAGATCTGGTAGGCGACGCACAACATTTAAAACAAATGACAAGAGAAGACGCCATAAGAAATGTCCTACCAATACATTTCCACAGTATTGACTAGACATTTAGGACTAAATGATGATAGAACTGGCCACTAATAGCACTTATAAGAATATCTAATGTAACTAAAACAGAATTCTTCAGTAGAATCTAGTGACCACATATATGGTACTGAATTATCAGAGTAGAATGATCAATAACAGTGAATAAATTATTTTTATCCACTGTGTTCATAATCAATTAGATTTCCATGTTTAGTAATCTGGAAGAAGAAGAAAATACAGGCTCAAAAATAGACATGAATTATGTCTTGAGCAATTTGGAAACTCAAAACAACTATGACAATATTTATAATTGCTTTGAATAGAAACTGTAAAGACAGTTAAATGACGATCACAAGCAGTTTATCCCCAAATTCCAGCTGCCTTAGTAATTTTTCTCATGCAAATTACAGACATTAAGGACAAAAATAGTTTTGAATATACATTTATTGCTATAAAGATTCGGGGACATCTGCAGAAATCAGAAAAAAAATCAATTGAAATACAGTAAGTGGACAAGGAAAAAGTATTTTTAAACATTTCTGTATGACAATTTTATAGTAAATTAGTGTATTTTACTGTATGACAATTAATTGGTTTTTAAACAAACAAAGTAATGCCAGCAAACGGATTCAATATAATCTCAGAATAATTTAACAAACAAGAAAACATAGGTAGAGAAACTTGGGAAACAGGTTCATTCTCCTTTCTGAAACTCAAGATGCTGTGCAGTTTAAGGTGGGAGTACACAGTGCCACGTACAAATTATTGCAGCTGTTTTGTAAAACAGAATATGATAAAGCCCCCCGATCTAACTATAAACACAACAAAATATAGATAAGAGTGAAAGCTGAGCAGTTTCAAAGGGATGCAATTAGTAAATTCTATATTCTAAGTAATTGCATAGGAATGATAGCATGTTGTCTTTTCAGGGAGAAGAAAACAGTTTTAAAAAGGAGTAAGAATTAGTAGGAGAAATTTCCATTTAGCCAATTGTAGTGTGTTGATCTTGTGTATATCTTTATTCTAACAAACATTCTATAATTTTTTTGAGAGTAATAGATAATTTGAACAATAACTGGAAAATTTATAATATCCAGAATTATTCCTGGAAATTAAAGAATGATCATAAAATATGGTTAAGTGTTAAAATGAGTGCTTATAATATTTAGAGATACGTAGTGAATTATTAAAATGAAATAATGTGATTCTTGCAATATTTTTTCAAAACCAGAAATGCCACAAATCATCAGGAGTTATGATAGGCAAAGGAAACTAGCCATGAGTTGACAAATACAGTACAGATGTTACGTGGAAGGTTTATTACAACAGACTGTACATGTTACATTTATATTTTTCCATAATAGGAAATCTTAGACATCAGTCTCAGGAATTATATTTACCCCATATTTATTGCTCAGTATAAATATATATATCATCATTTTCCAATTGATAATATGTATTTCTGCCCTGTTTGTGATTAGTTTTTCTGTGTCTGTCTGTGTCTCTATCTACCTACCTACCTATCTGCCCTTATGAGTGATTAGTCTTTTCTCTCT
>PVJO010012655.1:0-54636 GCA_004026905.1 Hystrix cristata | reverse complement strand
TTCAAAAAACTAACAAGGGTCGAATGAGAACTACATTAGTTCCTTCCAAGGTTAGCATTCTCAATGACCTGATTATCTTGTAGTAGGCCCCACTTCCTAAAGGTTCACAAACTCTCACATCACCATACTGGGGACAAGCTTCCAACACATGAACCCTCTGGAGAAAAACTGCTCTCTGATCCAAAGGCCTGTGCGTATGGTCACAGACGGAACATATTCTGCCTGTACTCCAGAGTGGAATCCATGCATAGAGAAGCACAGATGCTTATTTTCTGGTCATAGGAATAGACTTTCCTTCCTTTGCAAAAGGACAAAGCAGACATATACTGTGTGCTGCAGCCGTTCCTCTTCAGATTCGCCCATAGGTTGTCTGTCTTAGTTTCTGATGATCTTAGGAAATTCACCCTTTGCTCCATAGTTTGGCCACGTCTTCATGGTGAATTAGGGAGAGGTCCTGTGATCGCACTGGAGGCCATCAGCCAGATACCACTGTGGCCCATAACCTTTCTTTGGGTGCTGGGGATCGAACTCAGGGCCTTGCACTTGCTAGGCAAGCCCTTTACCACTGGGCTAAATCGCCAACCCCTCATGAACGTTTATATAACAACTTTTCCAATTGATACCTCATAGTAGAGCCAACAGTTAGATTCTAGGCTGTTGGGCACAACAAGCAAAGAATTACAAGTGTACCTGCAATGGTAAAAGAAAAGGCAGCTACATTTATTGCAGATAATGGAAGGTGTGCTCAGGGCAGGTCTGTACAAGCAGAAACAAAAAGGGTGGCACAAACAGAGAAGTGGAGTCCGGACAACAGAGAAACGAATAGCACACAGGCTTTTGGATTTTAAAAGATGAGTAGCCTAGCCCGAGCACCTTTCATTGGGTGTCAGGCATGGTTGACAGGGTGCTGAGTCATCTCAGGGGCACCATAACATGTATATCTGTCTCAGAATCCACTCTAATTAAGTTACATACATGAGAAGGTGTCCGTATGTTCAAACCTTTAATGAAGTCGGAGCGGGGAAGAGACTACTGAAGGTCAGGCCATGAGATCTAACATGCACGTGCTCTGACCTGGAGCTATCGATATTTCAGGATCTTTGTTATTTTTTATTTCTGCTTCTCTTAGAACAGGGAAGGAAGGATTGGCCCTGGGGTGCCGCCCAAGTTCAGGCAGGTGAAGGGGGAGTAGAACAGTCCCAGTTGTGCTACCTATATACACTACCATGACCAAAAATATCCCCAGAATGTAGTCTATGGCCTGTGTGTCAACAGTCTCCTAGGGAGGCTCTATGCTGAGTCCAGGGCTGTCCCTGCTCACAATGTTGTTGGGCTCCCTCTTTGAAGATTGCCATTGGCGCCAGCTGCACATTTTCTTTTTGTTTTCTAAGTACACAGGTGTAATCTTCTTTAGACTGTATTCATTTTGAAAATAGGTAAAACCTATTTATATGTATAATACTGTTTGTATATATATTTTTAAATCCTTGCTATAAATTACATGATAATTATTCCCCTTCGGAAAAATCTTTAAGTTTTTCTTATTGCTGTATAAGAATTTTATGTAGCAGCCTATTAACACTCTGTTGATCATATTTATTACCACAAGTTTTCCCCAAATGGTTAGACATTTATTCTCACACCTCCCTAATAACCCGTTATTCTCCACTAATTTGAAGTTGCCACCAAGGCTTTACACTAGGTATGCAGCTCAGTGGTAGAGCGCTTGCCTACTCTGTGCAAGGCCCCGAGTTCGATCCCCAGCACCACAAAAATAAAAAATTACATAAGTATAAGAAAATGTATCTGGCAGTGTAAAGGAAGATTCCAACAATGTACTTCTCCAAGGAACAGACGGGGTCTAACAGCATGCACAACTGTGGACTTGCAGCAACCACAAGTCAATTGGACAACAAATTTCAGGAGCCTTGGAACATTACCAAAATAGAATATAACCCTAACTAATGTATGCTGTGATATCTTTTACTGTGCATCAAATTCCATCCATTTGTGTTTTGGAATGATTAAAAAAGCAAGTTTCACTCTCAGTATTCACTAGCAATCTTATAAAATCAGTTGTAAATGATGCTAGCAGCCTTTTTCACCCTCATACTGGGGTTCCTGGGAAATCTTGAAATTGGATTGGGCATTCACTGAGATCAGAGAATTCTGGAGCTTCTCAGTTGGTAAACACTGAGAAGTTTAGTATAGGCAGGCATCCGCTCCTTCAGGCTCATGCTGTTTCCTTTCACTTGGAAAGTACCTGTTCAAAATAAGTTGTCTGTCCTGTTGCTCAATTCAAACAATTTACTTCCCTTTCAGTTTACCAGAAATCAGCATGATGGCTGGTCAAGCAAGGATTATGCAAAGTGGACATCTTAATGCTTGCTAGACAAGGGCTCTACCACTGAGCTAAATCCCCAAACCCAAAAGTGGTAATTTTTTTTTACCAATGTCACAAAATTCAGGGTAACACAACAGTAGCCTAGAGGCAGTACCAACTCTTTTTTTTGAAACTGGAGACGCCCCCAGTGACCGATGGCAAAGACCTGACTAACTAAGCTGGCCAAGCTAGGTGGGCAGAAAGGGCCAGTTGGTGATGCCGTTGCAGGCAGAAACTGAGGGTGATGACCTTGTCAGTCTTAGAAAGCTGAGCGTGCAGCATGATCAATACTGAGCACAGTCACAGCCAAGCGTAGAATAAACATGGTTAGCCTTCAAGGCACAGCTGGACCTCCAGCTGACACTGGCGGTCTTCCAAAGCACATAATCAACTGTCCAAGACTGTTCTGCAATGTGTCCCTCAAAAGAAAAGCAGACTGCCTCCCTCTCTCCACAAGTGGATTTATTTTTTTTCCTGGACCTGAGAATAGAACTCAGGGCTAGTCTACCACTGAGCTGCATTCGCAATCCTTTTCAGTTTTTATTTCTGGGACAGGCTCTTACTAAGTTGCTCAAGTAGGACTCAAACCTATCCTCCAGCCTCGGTCTCCCTAAGTACAGGCATGTGGCCCAGCATTTGGCTGGATTTTCATCTTTTACCTGATCCATGGGCAAGCCTTGGTCTCCTGATATCCGCATGCTTTCTTAGCCAGATCTCCAGCATAGTTCCATCCCATCTGAGTGCCATCTCTACAGAAGCCTACAGGTGTAGGGTGGGGCAGCCGCAACCTGGGGGTCAAAGGAGAGGAAGCCAGAGGATTGGCTACAGCAACCAGGGCAAGTGAAGGGAAGTGGCTGACACCAGAGATGTGTTACAGATGGAGATGCATGATGGTGTTCAAATGTCAGGATTTGTGGGGCTCCAAATCTCCATTTAATCCAGGGAACTGTTTCAGATGCACCAACTCAAACTTACATTCAGACCAGATGACTATGTTTTCATTTTCCATGAGAAAACCAGTAATGTTCATGAGCACACATCACAGGAAGCCAAGTCAGACTCAGAAAGCTGCTTCACTCCCTGAAAGCAAGTAGGAGACACTTGGGTTGAGGTCTTTGAGGGTGACATCGTCTCCTTCATAAAGACTATGCAAGGTAACATTTACATTCTCTAGCCAGGACCTGGGCACCATCCTTCTTGTCCATTACAGAAGCAGCTCTGCCCAGCCACTGTTCTTTTGACTTTCCCCTTAGACACCACAATGTCAGTTCTTCCTGTCTTTAGCCAGAAGGAAGCGCTGTGAAAGATTTCTGCAAATCATTGGGGCACCAAAGCTCATCTGCTTCTCAACAATTCTGATGTTCATCTTTGTGACATATCAAGCCATGGTGATCATCCCAAGACAACCCAGATTCCCTCTGGTCCTTGGAATTGAGCCCCCTTTTCAAGTCTTTGGGTTTATTCTTCACTGGAAGACACCAGCAGTCACAGGGACCTTGGAAAGAAGGAGTCACAGGCCACAACGTGGAGTTAAATAGGCATTTCCCCCACCTCTTACCTGCCAAGATGGTTACTTGCAGAGACAGCAGCACAGAGCTAACACTTAGGGTCTGCTCACTGGGCTCTTCTTAGTTTATCAGAGGTAGACTTGCAGGCCAAGTGCCTGAATTCTGAGTCCTGCTAACTGAAATGCTAAGGAATGCAGTATGTGCCCATGGACACAAAGAAAGGGTTCCCTTCCCCTCCCTCAAATCTTATGACACTCCAATGAATTGATCCCGTCAAAGATGAGTCACTTTACAAACCCGGTAGGTAATGTCCACTGGACGTTCCTTCCCCTATCGGCTGTGACACTTCTCCCTAGAAAAAACAATATTATGACCCCGGATTTGCAATAAAGTCAAGCAGCTCTGCTCCAAAGACCCAGGAATTTATTGTGCTAGAGTTCAAAGTTTATAATTAATTTTTTCTAGCAATTTGTGGGCAGAATTCTAAAGTGACTCTTACAATTCCTGCCCCTTTGTCATTCACGGCCAATATTATACTCTCTTCCTCCAGAGTGTGGTTTGCTTCTAAAAGAATATGGCATAAGTCTGAGGCAAATTGTATGCATTACATCTAGACTGAGAAGGAGGCCAAAAAGTACCCATCAGATTTTTTTTATTAGTTGGTGTATTAATTTAAATTTTTAAAATTTGTATTAGTACATCTTTGCAGTACATAATGATTACATTCATTGTGGAGAATTTGTACATGTATATAACATGTCTCAATTCTTTTTTTTCTCCTTCCCCTCTACCCTTTAAAAAAAATTGTTATTTTTTCTTTTCTTTTTTTTGTTTTTTTGTTTTTTTGACATAGGGTCTTGCTACGTAGCACAGACTGGCCTTGAACTCACTGTGTAGCCCAGGCTGGCCTCGAAGTTGCAGCAATCCTCCTGCCTCAGCCTCCCCGAATGCTGGGATTACAGGCATGCACCACCACGTCTAGCCAAAAACAAATTTTTTTGCTAACATCAGATTCACTTGTTTATAAGTGCTTACCATGATAACCATTATAAATATAGATTAATAGCCAGACCAACAAAAATTTTTAAAAACACATAAGACAGTTAAACTAAATCAAGGCACACTTTTAGACACCCTGTACATGCTGGGTTACAGTAACATTTCTTTTTTTTCCTATTGTCTGTCTTTTATTTTGAATTTGATTTATATATTGGGCTTCTCCTATAAGAGAAACCATGCAATATTCAAGCCTGCGTGTCTGATTTACTTCACTTGAAATTATGGTCTTAAGGTTCATCCTTTTTCCTACATATGACAGTTCATCCTTCTTTATGGCAGAGCAGTACTCCACTGTGTATAAATGCCACATTTTCTTTATCCATTCATCTGTTGATGGACATATTGGTTACTTCCAAGATTTAGCTATTATGAATAGTGCTCTACAAACATGAGTATGCACATATCACTGTGATATGATGTCTTTAACTCTTTAGGGAAGATACCTAGAAAGGGGATAATAGCTAGGTTAAATGAAATTTCTAGTTTTAGTTTTTTTTTTTTTTGAGGAATCTCCATACTGATTTCCATAGTGATTGTACTAGTTTATATTCCCACCACCATCAAAGAAGGGTTCTTTTTTCCCCACAGCCTCTCCATCATTTGTTATTGATTGATTCCTTGATGATAGCCATTCTTTCTGTAATGAGATGGAATCTCGGTGTTGTTTTAACTTGCATTTTTCAAATGGTCAGCAATGTTGAACATTTTTTCATTTATTTATTGGCCATTTGTGCTTCTGCATCTGAGACGTATCTGTTCATTTCAGATGTCCAGTTTTGAACTGGGCCTTTAAATTTGCCATACCCATCAGATTTTGATTCGATGCATGTATTACAGTATATTAAAGGCAATATAACACTTTTCTCCTGATGAAATTTTGTTTTCAGATAGTATATGGCTTAGCTCTAAAATGTCCTCCAAGATCTCACGTGTCCAGAGGTGGGGCTTTCGGAAGGTAGCTGGGTGATGCAGACATTAGCCTCCTCCGTGGATCCCTTCCTGAGTTCAGGGCTGAATGAGCTATCAGGAGGTGGGCCAGCTGGAGGAAGCTGGTCACTAAGAGCGTGCCTTTAAAGCCCCATCCACTGTCTCTGCTTCCCGGTTACTGTAAGTAACCAGGTGACCACAACTTTCCACCACAACCTTCCACCATAGTTCCTGCTTTAGAGCCCACTGACCACAGTGGGCTCCAAAAAAGACTTTGGCACTGAAATCATGTGCCAAAGTAAAGCTTTTCTTCTTAAAGGTGTGTATGTCAGGAATTTTGTTCTAGGGACAAATATACTTAATACGTTTAAATTTAAAAAGAAAAGAAAAGAAGCCTTGAAAAGACTCATTCTCATTTTGTTCACCTATTCATAGTCATTTTCATTAGTTCATTATTATTCTAGTGTTTTCTTTATGTAAAACTGAATATTTTCATTCACCCTTTCTTACACAAAACAGAGCATGCTCTATACGCTATTATACATTTTATTTTTCTCATTAAAACAATACATCTTAGAGACCTCTCCATATCAGCACAGAGTTCTTCCTCGTTCCTTTCTTACAACTGTATAGTATCCCGCTATGGATATAGACGAGCCATAGTTCATTTAACTAGTTTAAGAGGCATCTGAGCTGTTTCTAAATTTTTGCTATTATTAACTATGCCATAGTAAGTAACCTTCTACATGTGTCATTTTGAACACATGCAGGTAAATCCACAGGATAGGTCCCAGAATTAGGACTCGTGGACCACAGAACAAGGCCTCCAGAATGATGCAAATATGGCCAGATTCCCTTCCATAGAGGTTGTGCCATTCTGTACTCCCACCAACAATGTTTGAATACCTGTTTCCCCCAGTCTCTAAAAAGTGTGTGTCTCTCCCACTGTGATAGGTGAGAAAAGATATCTTGATAATTGGCATTTTTCTTGGAAGCAAGGCTGAACATCTTTTCTTGGAATTAAGAGTTACATGTATTTCTTACTTTTATTTACATCTCCTTTGACCCCAAAACTGGACTCTCTGTTTTGACCAAAGTCCAAAAAAAGACTGAGAAAAACAAATAGGTTACAAGTAGTTCCATATTCTACAATGAGGATGTTCAGGTTGTTCTGTGACCCTTAGCACAGTACTTCTACAAGGATATAAAGTGGTTTAAGTGTAAAAGGTCAGGAGAATGAAGTTCTCTGGCAAAAGCTGTGGTGTGCTGAGCATTTATATCCCACTCCATGATGGCAGAGGGCAAAGAGGTCTTCACTATGCACAAACCTCAAAAAACAAGCATCAAAGAAGCCTCCACTCAGAGAACCTGACTTGTGTCTGGTAAAGCTCCAGAGAACACGGTAGCCTGGTGTTTGATTCCAGGACAAGAAACCCAAGGGTCAAGTGGCTGAGGCCATCAGCCCAGTGACAGAGCAAAACAGAAAGGAGCAAGCTATGTGTCCACCAACTGGAGGACAAAGGATCCAATGGGTAAGAAAACTAGTCTGCAGCTGGACCTACCTATGGTGGCCAAGCTGCCCTCCACTTTGCACCTCAAAGACCTGTGAGATTTCTGTGAGTTAAGTGGATCCCCTGGAAAGTAACTATGGAGAAAGCCATCTCTTTTTCTTTTATCCCCTCTCCCCCGCCTGCCGCCCGCCACTGGGGACTGGACACAGGGTTTCACACATACTAGGCAGCACTCTACAACTGAGCTTCACGCTACATCCTAAGCTCTTTTAATTTTGAGATAGACTCACAAAATTGCCCAGGTTGGCCTCAAAGTTGTGATCCTCCTGTCTCAGCCTCCCAAGTAGCTAGGATAGCAGGCATGCACCACCACACCCAGTCAGAGGAACCAAAGCACAGCAGATGGCCAGAACACAAGCGCTCCCCCTAATACCAGCAGAAGAGGATTGGCAAACACTTTCAGGAGCTAAGGCAGTGACTCAAGAATTCAGGATAACAAAATATGAAATACGCAGACATATACAGTGAAACACATTTATAGATTGTGAGCTAAAAACTATAATACTCTAGGCAGGAAATGGAAAACTAAATGGAGACACATACTACGTTCTGGGGTAAGAGTACCCTTTATTTAACACATCTCCCCCCAAAATAAGATGGGGAGCTTGATGAAGTATTCTTTGGTTTAAGTATAATAAATACCTACACATAAATAAATATGTAATAAAAGCTGAGAACACTCTAAGAGTTAACATAAGAAGAGTAGTAACTTACATTTAGCTGGTATTAGAAACACTATTTTAAAGTTACATCAGGTGGTAGTGCCACAGAAATAGATCAGCAGAACAAAATTCAGAAACAGACTTACTTCTGTGATTCATCACGTGATCAAATCACTAGGGGAAAACAATCATCAAATATTAATAGGATCCCTGCCTAAACCATTTAGCAACAATAAAAAAGACTCCCCATTCCTCATCCCCAGGAACCTCACTTCTATCCTAAAATAAATTTCACATAGATTGAAATTTCACATTGTTTGAAAAAACAAAAAAGCCTAGATTCTATTTGCTACCTTGACGTTGGCAGGGCCTTCAAAGCATGACACCAGAAGCAAAATACTTAAGGAAAAAGACTGATAAATTTGTCTGTACGAATTAAAAATTTCATGTGGCAATCAATATACAGCACAAATGAGGTTTTAAGAAAAGCAAAGTTACCCTCTCTAAAACTGACAAACTAAAAAAACTGTTTACAAAACATATGGCAGATAATTAAAATTACAATGAAATAAGAAGCTTTTTCAAATCAATAAAAGAAAAACAGGCCCAGGACAGTACTGATTTTTTTAAAAGGCCATTCATAAAGACAGTTATGAATAGCCAATCTGTATGCAAAATTGTCAGAGAGGGGCAGAGGATTTAGCTCAGTGGTAGAGCGCTTGCCTAGCAAGCACAAGGCCGTGAGTTCGATCCCCAGCACCCCTGCTTCAAAAAAAATTGTCAGAGAGATGCAAACAAAGTATTGAAACATCATTTTTCCCCCACCAGATTAATCAAGATGAACAATATCAACAATGCCCAGTGGTACTGAGGCTTTCTCCTGTGGAAAGTACGAGGAAGTTTCACTGTGAAACTTCTCCAGCAACATGCAGTATGACATAAAGTGTACGTAGTTTGCATTCCAACAATTTCACTTCTAGGAATTTAACCTCAGTGGTAACTGCATACATTCACACAGACTTATATAAGGATAGTAAACATCTGGTAACACTACATATCATTAAATCAATTATCGCATACATTTGTAATGTAGTCATTATTGACAAGGAAAATACATTCAGGAAAGTTGATGGGTAAAAACATGTCACAAAATGACACACAGAATTTGACTCCATTCGGCACCCTTTTCTTAATGCTAAAAAAGTACGGTATGGAGATACGCACCACTCCCACCAAAGCACTAGTTCTCTCCGCACCAAAAGCATATTTTTTTTTAAATTGATTTGCCTCACTGTATCACCAGCAGCCCACAAACCTGAGCACCAAAAAGGCCATGCAGTCCTCCAGAATTAAGCCCTTTAATCAAGACACAGTAGGCAAAAGGTCCTTAAACACTATTTGATTAATTGCTATAGCCAGCGGTTTTCTTAGAAGAATAGAAAAACAGGTTTAGAAAATCAGAATGTGAGGTTAGCAATAAAAAAAAAAAGGAGCACTGAGAATTTTTGTTTTTACATGCTCTAAAATGAATTTAAACATTAACTTTATTCCAAGCTAATGTGGAATTTCAAGATAATCACTGCTGCTCTGGTCTTAAGCGTCCGGCTCCAATTCCAGGTCTCAAGTCAGAGAACAAACTATTATCTGTTTTTCCCAATTAACCTGCGTCCATTTGGTTCACTGTTTGCGGTCTCTCACAGAAGTGATGAGTGAGGTACCTTACAGTGAAAAGACAGGTATAAAAGACACATGTGCTATAATAAAGGTGATACTTTAAAACATAAAAAGCTGTTTGGAAATTTAAAGGCTTGGCTTTGCCAAGAACCAAAAAGGCTGTCCAAACATTAGCTCAGTAACTAGTTCAAGGGTTAGCAAATGCCAGGAAAGAAAACGAGACTTGCTGTCTGAAGACTTGGCCCATAATTCGAGGCACAGATGTGTCTGAACCCATTTCACCATCCTAAAAAAGAGGCAGATTGCCCTGACCCTCCTACCAGACAGAACTGTCCTGGAGATGTAATGAAAGATTGTGTGTGGAAGCAGCCACCATACAGTTGAGGGCATGAACAGAAATGAGGGGTACATGCACATGCATACAAAATAAAAATAAAAATAAAAAAAAGACCATGGAAAATAAGTTCCAGGGTTTAAGAAATCTTTCAATTTTGCTTTCTGATGCAGAAGGGAACTCAGCCCAGATCTAAGTGCTCACTTGCATACACTGGCCCCAAGACAGCTCATGGAGAAAAGCGTCTTCCTTCACTCTCACCTTGGGATCGAGATTTACTTAGTAAGTCTCACAAGCTGGCTCAACAGCTTAGTCTACAGGGTGCTGCCGGGACAGATGCATCCGGCATTCTCCCAGGAAGACCCACCGTCAGCGTCCTGAGACCACCCCTTCCCGCCTTTAGCTAGGAATCCATTTATAGGGGGAAAAACCAGTGTTATGGTAAAGCTAGAGGCAAATTTTGAGACTTAAAGCTATCATCTTGTTATGAGAAAACTATCAGAAAAGAAGTGCAGGAACATAAAGCATCTTTTTCACAAATGCTCAGCACCTGCTCGCTATGCTTTAACATTGAGCAACTCTGAATTATAATTTGGAACAGTTAGAAGAAATGACAAAGTCCATGTTCTTGCTATTTTAGTAATTTTATGTGGAATGATTTTCGTATTTGTGCACTATACCCAGAAGTTGCTATTTTACTTAATATTTAGTCAGTTATTTTAACCTGAAACTTTTGATAACAGGCAAGTAGGACTTCTTTTTGTGACACTTCGTGCTAAGTGCCTATCTAGACAACTGTTATTCTGGGGGACAACTGTGTCCCCATGTGGACAACTGTATCAGTTAATTCTAGAGTGGGAAATTAGGGAGATAGAGAATCAGAGGGTGTTTACAGAACTGGTAACAAATAAAATGGGGAGAGGGTGGATTCTTTCTTTTGTTAAAGATGGCCCTAGATTCCTCCTTTTTCATCCATGGACCTGCCCTACACTCTAATAATCTGTAATGATTCCAAATTGAGTTCAAGAGCTGTGAAAAATCATGTGATTTTGAATTGTTGCACCTAAAAATATTAAAAAGTAGAAAGGCTATTTTTATTAGTCTATTGAGAGCCCTACTCTATAATTTACCTAAGATGAGAGCAAGAAGGGTTTGAAATGTTGATCCTAAATTATAGTCTAGGGTAGTACCTCAGAGAACAGAGGACAACTACTCCTACTACTGCCTCAAACTGACATCATCCCCAGTTCTCTGACTTTTCCCAACTGAATGCACCACCCCAACCCTGGTATGGAACAGCTTCATGGACACGTTCCACCTGCTCCTATTTTCTCCTCATCTGCTCACAAGCCCAGATGTCACCGTCTGTTTTCTGTCGCTATAACAATACCTGAGACTGGGTGATTTGTAAAAGAATAGAGAGGTTTATTTTGGCTCATGATTCTGGGGAGTCCAAAGGCATGGCACGGACATCTGCTCAGCTTTCAATAAGGGCCTCATGCCGTTTCAAAGTCCAGTGGATTGCAGAGAAACAAGTGGGAATATGCGGAAGAGACTAACACATGGGGGACAGATTCACTTTTTAACAGCCCCACAACTCAGTTACACCCAGGAAAGGCATTAACCCTTCTTGATGACCTTCTAATCACCTCTGAAAGGCCCTACCTCCCCAACACCAGCACAACTGGCAATTAAACTTCAACATGAGGTTTGGTGGGGACAAATCAGTCAGCCTCCTCCACCACCAGCACTCAACAGTAGAGAACACACCAAACAGCTTCCTATTTTTCAAAATTCTTAGGTACAATGATTCAGGGCCACATTCTTACATCCTCTACCCCGACCTTGTGCCACATAACTGTCCCTTTTTCTTCCTGCATACTCTAGGCCCAGCTAGGGAGGAAGAAGAAGGAAAGAAGCCACAAGTCTCCTTTTTCTCCCTTCATTTCTTACCAAGCCTGGGAGTAGAGCCACTATCCTTTGCAATGACCCTCTTCCTAAAGTCGAATTCTCACCCAAACCTAGGCCTATCTCACTACTTCCTATAGAACAGTCCTGAGGAACAGGGTCTAATACCAGAGATACTAGAAGGAAGGATGCAGAGACTATCAGGCATCAGGTGTCTGGAGAAGCTGATTCTCAGGCATCACTCAGACCAGACTCTCATGATTTGTGGCCTGTGGGCACTATGACATTGGACATCAAGAATCTCAAGTTCACAGACACAGAACTGGCCCTGAAGCAGCAAAGAGATCAGTAATTCCTGAGCGTCTCTTTTCGGGGGACTCCACTGAGACAGCCACTCTGTTGAATCCAGGAATGAGGCCAAGCTGAGAATGGAGAAAGTTCCACACATCCTCTGGATGGACGCGCCCAGGGCCTTTGTGCAGGCACCTGAGAAGCTCTCAGAACATCCGTTCCACAGCAGTGTGTCCTTGCCATGCAGCACCATCTGCAGTCTAGACATGGAGAGGAAAAGAGACAGGTCACGCACACACTTTGCTTTTCCCACAGTGCGTCTCTTAAGTGCAGCTCACAGGAGACTGTGAGGGGAAGCAGCATGAAGCGAGCCGCCCCACAGGGTGTAACCAGAGTAGCTATGGTCGTCCCTGCTCTTTGCCCAGGTCAGGAGTGCACCTCACTTCCTACCCTGAGCTGCAGGGCTAGTCAGGCCTTTTACCTGCTGACTGTGCTCTGCTGAGCCAAGACAACCTCCACTCCCACTCCCTGACCCTCCTCATCCGCAGCTGTTCTGAGTAACTCCCCCCTAATCCTCCCGTCCATTCCACTCATTTCTCAAAGACAACAGTCCCACATACCACACTGCTAAGAAGGAGAGGAATGCCAGCACCATCACAAAAGCTATGGAGCCCAGTCCAACACCCACCATCTGCTCCAGTGTGAGGGACGAATCTGTGGGATGAAACCACACACTGAGCCCACAGCACATCATATCACGGCTCTCCCGGAAGGCACACGCCCAGTGATGCTCGGCCCACTTTACCCCAGAGCCAGGCACCACTTAACAAAGAATCCCACGAAGGCCCCACAGGGCCTTTGTGGTCCCTAAATTGGTCCTGCAGATGTGGAGCCCCAGCAAACCAGAGCTCCAAAGTATTTCTGCAAGGGAAGGTAAAACTTCAAAGTTACAAGGGATAAAAAAAGCCAAACTTGTAAGCAAACAAATACTACACAATTTATCACTCTGTGCTGATCCTTTCTCCCTATCAATTTCCTGTCAATTACACTTGATAGATTGTTTTACAGCAAGTTTTCCTTTGCCTGGAGGAAGAAGTCATTCTGTTATCATTTGAATTTTGATTCAAAAAATGTTGGCCAGCTCCAGTAGTAAAGTACAGTAAACAAATATCTTCTGTGGAACAGAGTCACCTGTCATTTTCCCCTTATCTCAAGGAAGGATAGTACTGCTCCGTTCTGTTCCGTTGGCTGTTATGAAGATAAAATAAGAAAATTGATGTAAATGCATTTCGAAAGGTGTACATCCTATTTGGAGAGCACTGTATGGCCTCTCCAGGGGGATGCTTGGGTATAAACCTAAAAAGCACCCACATTTGAGCTGCACATTTGGGCCAAGTGACTGAATCAGAGCTTCATGTTCTAGGCCACAGCAAAGGTTCTGCTGTAATTTGCAAACACTTATTTAGCACTTTAAGCACCTCACAAATGTTAATTCATTTAGTCTCCTAACCACTTTTTACACTTGGTACTATTATTATTCCCTTTTTGCAAAGGAAAAACCGAGACATGGAGTGGTTAAGCACAGATCCGATCTTTATACCCAGGCTGAGAGCTGGTCTGTGGGAGCTGCTGCTGCTCCTGCAGAGACAAGCAACACTCTTGGCCTGGCCTTGGCTTCGAGTACACGTCTCGTGGCTCCTCTTCTGTACAAGGCTTCTTGTTCTTAGCTCGTCTCTAGGCTTTTCATATCTCTCTGCTTCCATATATCTCAAGACCACTTGAAAATGGTTTATCCATCTCATTTGAAAAATGTGTGAAAAGAAATGAAAAATGTGTGAACTTGCTAGAATTGAGCTTTAACCAAGTGGGAAGAACCTACACAGATTGGTTAGCTCTTTCCTCGCTTTCAATATCTCTCACAAGCAACAGGGCAGAAACAAAGTAAGAGTCAAGGAACCTGACTTTCTCTTGGCTACCCACCAGCAGGATCCACCCCAAACAATGGGCCCAACTATTTTTTACTCTAGACATAAGTACTGACAAATGATCCTTATTTTTCCTGCATAGCCCCATTTGGATTTTGGGTCCTGGCATGATTCTTCCTGGCAGAATGGTTCTTGGTTATCTTTTTTATGTATTATGAAAAACTACAAATGGTATAAATAATTAGTACTGTCACTTATATTTAGAGTGTTCGATTTCTCTTTGCTATTCTAGTATCTCTCACTTGAGTTCCCTACTAAGCAAGAGATAACAAAGGAGACCAAAGTAGGAAACTAATTTAGTAATACTTGATAAATCAGCAATACTGTTGTATCCATTTTTTATTGCAGTTTAACAAATTACCATAAATTTAGGTAGCTACAACTATCCGTTAGCTCACAATTCTGTAGTTCAGAATAGGCATATTGGGACTGGTTCTTTGGCCAGGATCTCACAAGGCTGAATTGTAGATGTCAGGTGGCCTGCATTTCTGCCTGGAGGCTCTGGGAAAGAATCTACTCCCAAGGTCATTCAGGTTGTCAGCTAAATTCGTTTTCTTGCATTTGTGGAATTAAGGTTCCCATTTTCTTACTGGCTGTAAACTGAAAGTCACTCCTAGTTCCTACAGGCTACCGCATGACCCTCTCCATCTTCAAAGCTAGCAAGAGAATGTCCTTGTGTCAAGTCCATCTTACCTTGTGACTCTTTGATCTCCCGTCCCTGACCTCCAGACCCAGGTTCAAGTGATTAGCTCAGGCTCAATGAAATAATTGCCTTATTGGGACTTTAATTACATCTTCGAAATTCCAATAGTCTTCGAATGAATAGGCAAGAGAAGGTAGGTACAGTATACACCAGGGACCAGGAATTCGAGGGGGCTGCCTTAAAATTCTGCCTATCACAATTGGGAAGGTTTAAATGACTTTGTGTATGTCTACATGTATACAGCTGTCTCTCAGCATCCATGGGAGATTGGTTCCAAGATCAGGTGGATACCAAAATCTGCAGATACTCAAGTCTCTTATACAAAATGGTGTAGTATTGGCATATAACTTATCTACACCCCACCATATACTTTAAATCATCTCTACATTACTTATACTTTCTAATACAAAATAAATGCTGTGCAAATAGTATTATTTAGAGAATAATGACAAGAAAAACTATCTCTACATGTCCGGTACAGATGTATCTCTAGTTTTCTTCAGTGCTGGGGCTCAAACCCAGGGTTTCATGCATGCTAGGCAAGCACTCTATCACTTTACTTCCTCAGCCCCAGATGCAGTTTTTCCCCAAATATTTTTGGCCTACAGTTGGTTGAATCATCCATGTAGAACCCACAGGTTCCACACTGCAAATCCTCTCAGGGTTGTTTAATTTGATAAATATTGTAGCTACTATCCTTCATTTTCCACAGAACTGACTGCTGGCTGCCCAATAGACACTCACTCCAATTCAATACCTTCTGACTGAACACCTAAGGTGTGCAGGTGCTATTCCATCTCTTCCAGTGCTCACCCTGAAGGATGTGAAATCTAGGAGGTGAAGCTAAGTACCCGCCAGTTGCTCTACAGAGAGGGAGAGAGAGAGATCCTGCCCTGTCAAGGAAATGTGAAAAGTTTCAGGGAGGAGACAGCATTTGGTTTTAGTCTTGAAGAACAGGTGGGATTGTAATAAGGAGTCACAGGCAGGTTACAAGACAATCCAGGTGGAAATAATCAAGTCACTGTGCGAGCAGAGACATTAAGGAGAAAAAGCTTGGGTTATAGCCAGGGAACAACCGGCACATCAGTCCGAATGGAGAAGGACAGAAGCAATTAGACGGTACACTGGTGTCAAACTGACACCTTAAAAGCCAGGCTTAAAGTAATGGGGAACCACAGAAGAAGTACAGGAAGAAATAATAAAATTCATGCTGCAGTTTAGAAATGAGTCAGTGGTGGTGTGGAGGCTGATGAAGGAAATCCTGAACTCTTGTGATGGGAGATGAACAAGGAGGATCTGCCAGCCATCCATGCTACAGGGACGAAGGCCTGTGCTAAATATGAAGGCATGAACACAAAAATGGAAACCAGTACAACATGTAGGCTGAAAGACAACGAGGAGTAGTCACTAATGACTCAGAGGTTTCCGGCCTGTGATTGGAGAATGTTCCCTGATTATAGCTTATTATCATCTCAATGACTCAAGAAATCATAGACTTTACAGTACTTTGTGGCTAGAAGAGATCTCAGAAGGCCCAGACAGAAGTAACTAAGAACTGGCCAAATTAAACATTTCAGAGACACTCAGCTGATTACCAGCTTGACTCAGGCAAGGAAGCCAGGCCTCGTCATTTGCCATCAAGCCAACTGCTGGTCCCTGGTAATCACATCAAAGCTCTTTTGGGTTATAAGACAATCCAGGAACAATATGCAAAAGGTAAATTGCACAATTCATCACTGAGTAAAGGCCAGGATGGGGCTGAGGAATGGCATGAGTGAACTGGAACAATTTCAGAACTAACTTGGATCCCACCTCTCTCTGAATTTCTGAAATAGCAGTCTCCAAAATGTTTTGAAAAAGGCTTCTGGAGATGAGTGCATGACTTAGATAAATTTTATACACAGAGAAATGTATATTAGCATTGCCTTTAGAATTTCCACATAACTGTGGATTTTCTATTATCTTCCAGAGTTTGCACAGTTTGAATGCAAAGGCTTGAGTCTGCTTCCAGTAGTGGTTCTTAAATTGAGTGGGGGGAAAGGGCACTGCCAAAAGCCACTTAAGATATTCTCAGAGCAAAATCCTTCCTATTAATTTAATCACAGAAGAATGACTGAAGCCAGCTCTCTGGTTATTTCTTTGACCCAATTTGAACATCTTCCAATTGTATCAAACAGTTGCTGAGTGGTGTGGATTCTGGGAGCTGTTATTGCTATGTCTGAAAGCTTACACATCTTAATACTCCTATAAAGGTGCCTTTTCCTTATGAGAACACCATTCCCATCCCTAGAGCTTTAGGGAATGGACTGGCAAAAAGTATTCCAACATTGGAGCATGAGTGTTTCTTATGTCCTTCATTAAAGCCCTTCAAGATGGGAGCTTGGCCCATCGCCACACACAGACAGAACAATACACATCTTTGTTAAGAGAGCCCTGCATTGCTGATTAGCAATCCAAGACAGCCGATGGACAGGTATTTTGCCTTGTTCAGCAGAAAAGCCAACACTCCTACCCTTGTTGAAGAGGGTCTGAGTGGAGATAAGACAATGGGAAATAAGAAGCAGAAAAATGCAGGAAGCCTAATACCCCAGGTCCTTTCTCAACACTTCCTGGAAAACATCCTCTACTGACTGACGGGATGACAGGTCCCCACTGTAAAGTGCCATCCACTGGAACCCTCCTGACAGCTGTTCAATCAATGCATCCTCCCCACACCAGCCTGTTGTGCTATGCTGCTCTGAGGCAGGGGACAGGATGGAAAGCGTTAAAATGATAGAGTGGGTGGAGGACAGAATTCCTCAGCTTGCTCCAAGAACTCATAAACCACAAGGAAAAGTTCCAGATTCCAAGGTCATAAACTTGACAATATTTCTAGGATTAGCTACAAACTATTGGAATGGAATATACTGGATGGCTGCCTGTTGATTTTTAAAAGATATACTGCCAGGGAAGTCCCCAGCCTGGCAAACAAGGAGCAACATTTGCCCAATCCCTAGGGAATCTCCTGTCCTGGATAACTTGGCCCGTGTGAAGTGGGAGGCTGAAGCTGTCCAGCGCCCAGCACAGCGCCCTCTGTGTCCCTCCAGAAAGGCTTTGGGGACAAGGGGTAATTTCTCGGTAGGCAGACCTTGAGGCAGCCAGACTGACAGAGTGCCCTATTCTGCCACCAAGGCAGTGGACGCTTTGCATTACCTGTCAGGCAGAAGGTGGCATGGGCCCCCTGACCACTGAAAATTACTTTATCTTTTCTTCCTTTCTAAATGAGAGTGTTTATTGTGGTTATCCAGCTTTCCCTTTAATGGTTAAATTTTCCATTTAGTCACAGATTGCTAAGTGGATCATGAGAAGCACATCTGGATTTGATCAAGAACATACCACCCCCCAGGATCCCCGGTCTTGTAGCAACCAGTCTTTCAACTGTCTTTCCCTGGGCTTCCAGTTTTTACTGTACACAGGACAGTTCTATTTTGTGAATGGAGGATGTTTTTCTTAATATTATAATGGTGTACCACTTAATGACAGAGATACATTCTGAGAAATGTGTCATTAGCAATTTCGTTATTGAAAATAATCACAGAAAATACACACGTAAGACTGCTACGCCATCTCTCAGTGATATAACTCTATGGGACCATTGCCGTATATGTGGTCCATCACTGAAACGTCATTATGTGGCATGTGATTGTATACGTGAGTGTGCACGTGCTATACTGCCAGAAGGAAAAAGGCAGTAGACTGCTGTAGCTCCTGTTTGGTGTGTAAACATGTTTTCCTGTGCCTTTTTCTTAATAGGAATATTATCCCCCCTCCCAACCCTGGTGGAGGTACTGACAACATTGTTCCATTCCTGACAAGCCAAAACCCAAGATAGGTTGCTCATAGTTTCCCATCTGCTACAACAGTGATTCCTCCAGCCCCCTACCCTAAGAGAAAAGACTCCATTCCTATATTTTAAAAAACTTTCTGGGGTTGGGAATTTGGCTCAGTGGTACAGCACTTGCCTAGCAAGTGCGAGGCCCTGAGTGTAACCGCCAGCACTAACCACCCTCACAAAAAAATACCTTTCTTTTCCTACTAAAGTTGTTCAGCCAGGGCACCTGGGGCCCAGATCTGACCACTTCATGACCTACAGTAGAAAAGAAATGAGGTCAACTCATAGAAAGCAGGGACAAGAGCAGACAGAAAGGAGAAGCCCAGTCACAGTGCTGAGATGCAAGTCCCAGGTCTGGAGGCCCAGCGCTGCAGCTGTCCATGTAATTCTGTAAGTCCCCTCGCCCCATGCTTTTCAACTATGACTTGTGGCTTAAGATAGTATGAGTCAGGTTTCTGTCACCTGTGACAATTTAAAAAGAGATCTCAACATAAACTTGCTGCTGCAGATTGAACAGGGGAGAAATATGGACAGCATTCACAGGCAGAAAATAGTTTTACCTTTCACCTGAGCCAAAACTGCACAGGAGTATCTTCTCACCTGCAAAGGAAAACAGCAGCATATTAAGGGGCACATACGGTCCACTTACGCAATGTAAGTCAGAGGCCAAAGACCTTTGAGACTCAAATTTTGACATCTTAACTTGAACTACATCTTTAAAGTCCCACCTAGCTCTAACAGCTTCCAATTCAGCCATGTAACACCAGTGTTCAAGGGTCTGGCTGGGGTAACAGGTACAGAAATGACCCTACAGATCACATCCATAGGTTTCCAGTAGATCTCAGAAAGCACACATCATGCGTAAACAACAGAATGGCAAAAGCTGCATTCCCCATTGCCAGCTCTGAGCAACTGGCCCTGAGGGCCTGGAGCTGAAAAGGATTCTGAGGTGACATCTAGGTTCAGGAAGAAGTAATGAAGAGGGGCTGGGGATTCAGCTCAGTGGTAGAGCACTTGCCTAGCAAGTTTAAGGCCCTTAGTTTGATCTCCAGCACTCAAAAAAAAAAAAAAAAAAAGAAAAAAAGAAGAAGAAGAACTTGTGAAGTATGTTACAGGCAAGTTTATGAGAAGTTCTGATACGTATTATCTCACCTAGCTGGATGACACTTGGCAACCTCAGTTACCCAAAATGCATCTACAAACCAGGATGAAACCAAGAGGAACACACATGAAAGCTCACCTGTGATAGAAGAAACCTACAAGCCTACTGGATTGGAATCCCTTCTCACCTCTCCCTTCACTAGTGTATGTATACTTGTCAAGCAGAATTGCTGGGATCACTTGTGTGTAAGACTCAGAACAAAATTTCCCAGAGGAAGCTGAAGGATGGGAATTAGAGAAGGACCCTGCGAACCTCATTAGGAGATTCTCTTTCAAGTGACAAACTTGAGCATTCTGATTTTCATTTTATTAAAAGTATTTTTAAAATATATTTAAACTGAAAAATTCTGGGAAAAGTTTACAATGCCAATATAGTTTTAAATGTAATTAAATTGTGCCTTGAGGCTAAAAAGAGATTAGGAATAGAGTGAAGGATGTATTTCAAGGCTTTGGAGAAGCAAAGGGGCCTCAAACAGCAAGGTGGTTACTAGGAAACTGGATATACTAAAGCAGAGAAGTAGGGGCCAGGTGAAGAAGGAAGCTCATTAAACTGAAGTGCTTCGATCAGATGTGGATCTTACAAAATTCATTCTGACAGTAGCAGAGAGCAAGGAGATGGGTAGAAATAAGAGAAAGATGAGCTAGAAAACTGACATTCAGAGAAGAAATGTCAAAGGCTGAACAATGCTGGTGGAAAAAAATAAAAGAATGCATATTTTAAGTAGCATTAAGGTGACAGAATTGATGTAGTTTGATGATGGATGGACAAGAAGGTAAGAAAGAGGGAGGAGACAAGAATTATTCCCAGCTTTCTTTCTTAGCTACTGGAAGCATAGTGATGCTACTTAATGGGACAGATACACAGAAGGAAAAACAAAATGGGGGAGTTGGAAGACTCATGTTTCCTAATTTTAAAACGTAGTATAAATCTACAGTAACCAAAACCGTGTGTTGCTAGATGCAGTGCTGCGCTTCTGTAATCCCAGCTATTTGGGAGGCTGAAGCAGGAAGACTTTGAGTTCAAGTCCAGCCTAGGCAATGTAGCAAAACTCCATCTCAAAAATAAACAGGGGTTGGAGATTTAGCTTGGTCGCAGAGCGCTTCCTAGCAAGCAGAAAACCCTGAGTTCGATCCCCAGCACCTCCCCAAAAAATCGCTGTGTTGGCCTAAAGACATGTAAGTCAATGAAGTAGAATACAGAGCCCCGAAATGAACCCTTGTACACCTATCAGATGATTTCTGATGAGAGTGGCAACAACATTCAATGAGCAAGTCTTTTCAAGAAGTGGTACTGGGAAAACTAGATATTCAAAATTTTTAAAAAGGTGAACCCTTACTTAATACCATGTGCAAAAATTAATTCCAAATGAATCAACAATCTAAATGTAAAACTTAAAACTATAAAACTCTTAGACAATGTGGAGGAAAATTTTCGTAAAATTGGATTTGTCAGTGATTTCTTGACTATGACTACAATGGCACAGGCAGCAAAAGAAAAAACAGACAAACTGGACTTCATCAAACTAAAAACCTGGGGACTGGGGATTTAGCTCAATGGTAGAGCACTTGCCTAGCAAGCACAAGGCTCTGCGTTCAATCCCCAGCACCCCCCAAAAAACACCCCCAAAATCTGTGTGCATCAAAGAACATTATCAGAGTAAAAAATGAAACTCACAGAATGGACAAAAATATTTGCAAATTTAAATCTCATTAGGGACTACTATGCAGGATATATAGAGAACTACTAAAAACCAATGACAAAAAAGCAAACAACTCAACTTAAAAATGAGTAAAGGACTTGAGAAAATATTTCTCCAAAGAAGAGATACGAATGGCCAATAAGCATATGAAAAGATGCTCGACATTCATTAATCATTATGGGAATGCAAACCAAAACCACAGTGAGATGCCACCTCGCACCCATTAGGATATCTATTATTTTAAAAGTCCGTGGTAAAGTTCTAGGCTTTAACGTTCCAATTCTCAATCTCTAGATTATAGTCACAAAGCATTACCAAACCTCTGGGCTACCTGAACACAGTCTTAAAAGTAACCACTGGTTTAATTTCAAGCATAATAATGGCTCATTAGACCTGTGGCTTATGGAGAATTTAATAGATGTCTGCTTTAAATGTGTATGAACCTTACATTTGAGATGGGGTCATACCTATGCCTCAAATGTATTAGCCAAAAGATGTTTTATTAATACTAATACAAGTTTTCTAATTTCCATAACCAATTCTTATGAATTTACAGTAAGCTTGGGCTTCTCCTAGGTCAACCATCACAAAGTTCTTTCAGAAGATCTTCTATCCCAGACTGGCTGCTGCAGTTTGAGTTATTCTGCTTGTCTAGCTCATCATATTTACCTAATGAATATTTACTTCTTGGTCTCATTAAAGAACCAATGCTGAAAAGTACAGTTTTTCTGAGGACAGAGGAGAGAAGAGTGGAGCCTATGGTCCAGCTGATGCAGGCAGGAAATAGGGCTGTGCTGTGCTCGTCTGCCCTTCCCTCCTGCTTCCCAAGTGGATGAGGGAAGGCAGCAGCCTGGAAGGAGTACAGGGAAGTTGACATAAGGATCTAGCAAGATGCTCCTTTCCAGCTCAGGCTTCAGCAATGGAACAGAATTAGGGCACTTGGGAAGCTTAAGAAGAACCAAAACCACACCAGTCCAAAAGCAGACCCATCAAGTCCTCCCAGGATGTTTAGACATCAGCCGTAAGGGTTTCATCTGCCCATTCTTGAAAAAGACAAAGCATTCGACATTCCAATGCTTACTACATGCTGAAATACTAGGAAACATGCGTTTAGACATTTAAATTTTATATGAAGAAGAAAATACCGAGTTCAAAAGAGCTTTTAAAGAACCATACCTTATTCCATTCACTTGTGATTCGTAATACAATATGGTAATCATTCCCTGTTTTCAAGGGTGCATTATAGTATTTCCCGTAGTATAGCCTATCTCCAATAGATAGCTCCAGGGTATCTGTAACATCTTTAGCCAGTAGTTCGGCTGCCACATATCCATCAGTATCAGAGGCATTGCTGAAGAATGAGTTAGCCCCTTCATAATCACAAGAAACGCTTTGGAGGGCCAGTGGAAGCACCAACACCTGATATGAACTGGAAGAAAAAAGAAAAATGTCTCATCAGATCTTTGTGTGGAGAATTCATTCATTCATTTATTCAGATTTATTGAGCTCCCTTTATGATATATGCACTTTTCAAGGCACTGGAGACCCAATACTGGACAAGAAAAAGACCTGGCCCACACGGGATTTACCATCGAACAGCTCCAACAATCATGAAATTCCAAATTAACCCAAAATGCTATTGCCAGATGATATTAGTGAGTGATTCTCCAATTTCTAGCTGCAGAGAGTTGCCTCCTTAGCTAGGAGAAGTTGCTGCATGTATTGCTGCCCTGTGTGTCTTGTCATATGGTTGATCCAATCAGTGATTTTCACGTGGGCAAGCAAAGCTAAGGAGTAGAAAGGGTTTAGCAGTCACATGGAGGCCAGCTGCCTATAATAGTTAATGTACTAAGTCTGAAAAAGTCTCCAGACAATCATGTGGCAACTTGAAACACACTCATGTGATTTACATTCCCAGCAGTTCACAGTCTGATACCAAAGTTCATGTGAAATAAATGAGAAGCCAGGGGTGCAAAGTCACCATGAGTTAATCTAGGCTGACAAGATTTTGAAACAACCAGAAAGGCAAAATGACATATTACATTGTGAAACTGTTGCCTAAATGCAGGCATCAGGTGTCATCTTGTCATGTATTTTATTATTACTTACTCCATCAAATGGCCTGCCAGTGAAAGGACACGTAAGAATAAAAGTGAACTTAGAGTGAGCCATGCCTTCCTTTTCAGTCCCATCTATTCAGTTCTTATCTCCTGTTTCTGGTATGGTAAATATTTGATCATCTGCTATCTCCGTCTTACTTGATAACAGGAGTTTGAATTACTTACTCTTGTGTATTTTCAAGTCCTTGCACATTTCTTTAGCTATGATCAACCCCTCACTAATGTTTCTCGAGTTAAACACTCAATAAAGAGGAAAAGCTTGCATCAACACCAAATATGATTAATTTACAAAACTCCTTAAATCACATAATTCTATTTCATCACCAGATTTGCACAACTTGCTCCACACTGCTAAAGCCTAGTCTCCACTTTCCATAAGCTCATGAATCACTGGGTTAAGAAGAGCGAACACAGCTCCACAGTAGGTGTATTTGGAAGGTCTCCAGCCACCTATCAGATTCCCAAACAACCCAGCTATCCCGAGGGCCCTGATTTCCACAAAGTCTGGCTCGCTTTCAGCAAAGGGATTTCTACAAAAGAGACAAACTAAAACCTGCAGGGCAGTAAGTGGTCACCACCAGTAAACCATGACTGGGCTCCACTGCCTCTGGGAGCACCTGCAACAAAAACTTTCCTTGGGGCCTTAGAAGACAACCCCATGAATCATGGTCCAGTGAGAAAGTAGCAGCTCCATGCTGTCCCTAAACACACCTTTATATTCCTCTCAGCTTTCCATGTATAGGTGGTGACGGTCACGGGCAGGTTCAAGGCTCACTTGTCCCCATTTGGCGCTGTGCATTGCCCTCTAGAGGTATCATTCACAGGGTACAAAGCAGCCTCCCACTTAGTCTGATAATTAAACAAAATTCCCAGTCCCATCCCACACCTCCTGAATCAAAATCTCCAGGAGCAGAGTTGGGAATGTGTATCGCTGGTAAAGCAGCCCAGGCGAGCTCTATCAGCTGGCAAGGGTGGGAGACACTAGCATTCAGGGAGCCCAGCAACAGGCTGAGTCACCTGCCTAAGACTGGCACGCTCAGGAAGGGAGACTTGGTTCCCGGGCCCTAGCTCCCGAATGTGGCCCAAGCCACTGCCCCCAAATAATGAACAACACAGGCTGAGCCCTGACAGAGCTGCTAGCTCCAGCTCATACCAGGTAGTCAGGCCGAGGAAATCACCTCACTTATCTGCTAGTAATGAGGCCCCATGACGTAAGGGAAGCTGTTGCAGCAGTTTGGAACCTGACGGTTCTAGAAGGATTTCTCCCCTCTTTCTCACCGCCACCCTCCCTTGAATGATTCACAGGTCCTTCACTTCCTGTTTTGGAGGCACTGGCTGACACACAGCCACAAAGACAGACTGTCATTTGGCTTTTTTTTTTTGCCTTACGTAATCATTTGGCTTAAGTATTACATTTGATCTCGCACATTCTCTCAGGCAGTGATATCACAACTTTCGTCCTCCTCCAGTAACAGAATTACAATGCCTTCCAGTAACTTGTCAGGAATCAAGAAGCAGCGCCACTTAAGCAATGTCTATCACTGCAGAGACCCTGGACTTAAACTAATAGGAAATAGGGAGACTTCAAGTATTACGATAGATACAGATAATATCTCCAGGCTTTCTTTTTCATAGTTTTATAATGTCTCATATTTATTTTTATCTGGAATGCACTGAGAGCTCACTAAAGAGTCAAGAGAGACATAAGGCCATGTAGACCAAGCCACGCACACTTTCATCTCCTTGACCTGGTACTGAGGGCAACTTGCTCCTCTTTCCTGCCCAACCTTCATCTTCCTCTTAAAAAAAAAAAAAAGAAAAGAAAAAGAAAAAAAAAAAGAAACTGGGGCTGGGGATTTAGTTCAGTAGTTAGAGGGCTTGCCTTGCAAGCATGAGGCCCTGAGTTCAGTCTCCAGCACCAAAAATTAAAGGAGTGATTCTACTTTCCTAAACCTACCACGACCTTTGTAAATAAATGCAAAATTAACACAATGTCGTCCTCCAGCAGAGGAAAATCTTGCCTATAACTCACTATGTGAATGAACAAAGAGAATTATCCAAATGACCTTTGCAGAAACCACTACACACATCACCAAGATCTGCCTTACATAAAGAGAAACATATGCTGTCTCCAGCAAAGGAAATGATGCTCTTGAGTGGCAATTACTAAAGGATGTAAACGCAAAGGACAACACCTGAAGTTGTCACCATGTTTGTCAATGCTCAAAGGAACAGATTTAATTTATTGAGCTAAATTTCCCAAATGCTTGTTTCTGGTGCCTTAGAGGTCTCTTTCTTCCTTTGGAAGGATGCTGTTGTGATTACAGACCCAGATTGTGCTCAAGGAAATAAAAAGAAGAAGAGATCCTGCTGCATTGGTCTAAAGTGCAGCCACCCACACAAGACTTCTCACCCAAACCAAAGTTTCCAACAGTCTATAGGAATCACTAGGGAGAAATGACAGCTACTGACCTGATAGGTCCATTCCTCTCCTTTGCTTTCCTCAGCTTGAGATGTGGTAGGTGTCCTCTATGCACTGTGAAAGAGTCTATTTTTGGAACAGGAGGGTCTGAAAACATTAAAAAGAAGAAAAGGAAGGGGTATGATCAGAAAAAGTAAAAATCACAAAGAAATTGGTCTTTGTGGAGGGCATGAAAGTTTTAACAGAAAAAGTAATGAGCGTATTTTGATACATCTTATAACACAGATAAACCTTGAAAATAATTATGCTAAGTGAAATAACCAGACCAAAAAAATATTGTTTGACACCACTTTTAGCAAATATTTAAAATAGGTAAATTCATAGACTCAGTCATAGAGTGTATTAGAGGCTGCCAGGAATTCAGGGTGTGGGTGGCAGAAGGAAACCCATTGCTTAATGATCACAAGTGCTGTCTGGAGTGATAACAAAGATTTAGAGATAGCCAGTGGAGATGGTTGCATGCTATTGTAAACGTACTTAATGCTAATCAATTACACACTTGAAAACAGTTAAAATGGTAAGTGAAAAGAAATGAGCATGCCACAGCACCGACAGAGGATGGATGCTGTGGCTTTGGTAGTTTGTATGGTGAGAACATCTGACTTGGTAGGTGCTATGGTTTAGATAAGGTGTAAGTGTGTCCTCCAAAGGCCCATGCTTTGGGCCCAGTGTGGTAATGAGAGCTGGTGGAACCTTTAAGAGGTGGGCTTAACAAAGGGAATTAGGTCATTGGGGGTGATTCCCTCTACTGCTTGTCTTAAGGAGTGAGTCAGTTGCCAAGAGAGTGGATTGTCATAAGAACAAGACTACGCCCACCTCATTTCTGCTTCCTGTCTTGCCACGTGGCCCCTTCCACATGCACTCCACTATGATACCATCTGCCACAGGGCTCACACCACAGGCCAAACTGATGGGGCAGCCTGATCTTAGGAGACGTTCAGTCTCTGAAACTATGAGCTAAACAAACCTCTTTCTTTATAAAGGACCCATCCCTGGATATTTTGTCATAGCAATGAAAAATGGACTCAAGTGGGGAGGGCCAGCATGCCAGTGTTCTCTGTTCTTATTTTGTTCTCCTTTTGTGGAGTGGAGGGGATGCTGGGTATTGAACTCAGAGCTTTGTGCTTGCTAGGCAAGTGCTCTACCATTTGAGCTAAATCCCCCAACCCCTTGTCCTCCTTTAAACCAGATTTCTCCAATAAGTCTTTCACTGGGAAGAAAATACACTGACTGGCTGACACCAGCATTCCGACATCGCATTAAAAGTTACAATTCCAGTGTCAGTGCACCAGCCACCAGTATGGGTGACACAACGAAGATGTGCAGGGCACTAACCATACACACTAGGTGTGTCTTGTATTTGCCTCACACCATTTAATCTCCCTACAACACTTCTGAGTGGATGATATTTATTTTCTCCCTCTCTTGGTGTTCCTACCTTGGTGTTTCTACCCACATGGTAGAAATTTCTTTCCTCTACAAAGTATCAGGAAAAGACTCCCACCTGCCCTTCTGTCCATATGATTTGTAGGAGAACTAGTTTGGCTGTTGCTCCCATGTGTCCTCAAATTTTGTTTTTCTTTTTAATGGGGTGGGGACATGCTGAACACAGGATAGATGTTTTCACCTCCTGTTCCCATCCTCCGTACACCAGGCAAACCTGAATCAAGGCCAAATCTGAAGCCAGGCCTACATTTGCCCAATAGACTTAACTTTCCCACATGTGAGGTGCAAGGTCAGATGTGGGAGAGAATTCCAGAAACTTTATTTTGGCTTCAAGCCTGAGCCAGCTTCACCAGCAACAAAACTAGTAACTGGATTCCTATCTTACTCTTGTTTGTATTTTTCCCTAAACTCAGAGATAGAACGATTATGATGAATACTTTTGAAAATTTCATTTTGTAGATGAGGAAAGTGACTCATGGAAAGACTGAGTTACTTGTCCGAGAGCACACAGAATGTTGCGGAGTGAGCATGCGAACCTACTCTCTGTTTTGTATCTTTCTCATGTGCCTTGGGGTCTTCTTAGTGCTTGGTTCAACCAATTTGATCTAGCAGGATTTCATCACCTTTGAGTGAACTAATAAAATCCACTTTTAACACACTGAATCTGCAAAGACATTACTAACAAATCAATTCCAGGAAAAGAATTGATTGGTCACAGTTACTGTGAAATCAGAGATCTACACAGTGTGTCTCACATCAGCATTCAGACCACAGTTAAGATAAAGAAATAATGCAAGTGCAAGGCCCTGAATTCGATCCCCAGCACCAAAACAAACAAACAAACAAAAAAGAAATAATTATTATAACATAGTCATTAAGAGCGAGGGCTTTGGGTTAATATCCTGCTTCTGCCACTTAAGCCTCCAGCTGCCTCATCTCTAAAATGGGACTAGAAATAATTTTTACCTTTAGGTCTGTTGAGGGGATTAAGATTCCATCACTAATAATTAACACTAATAGTTAACAGGCCAGTGCATATAGAAGAGAATAGAGCCTGAAGTACAGCACCCTCGCTGCATGTTCGTCATCTTTACAATTCATTTGAGCTGCATCTATTGATTGCCAACTCTAGCTAGGAACTTTGCTTTTCTGCTGGTTCATGAAGTCCTCTTAGCAACTCTGCACAGTAATCACTTCTATTTGATCAATAAGGAAATCGAAGCTCAGGCAGGTTCAGTCACACCACTAGTTACAAACGAGCCAGTGTGGGACTTAGGTGAATCTGACCCCAGAGTCAATGTCCTGGAGTCACCACAGTAGATCAATATGCTCGTGTTCACCTGAGACTCAGTGATGGCCTGCAAGTAGACACTTGGACCCACTAATGCCTGAAGGAATGAGGGACCCCTGTACCCTTCCCAGTCTGAGGTCATAAGAAACAGAGGTTGAGGTGCTGGCAGGGGGTGGGGGTAATACTAGGCACTCTTAATTAGCAGCTGCTCAAAAAGATTGGATGAGTAGAAAGAGAACTCAGGAAGGACCCCAGGAAGGCAGGCTAGAGGAACAGGTTTATCTCTTTCCTTGCTCTAACAGGAACATCATTCAGGTGCTATGACTACATCAGAGTCTGTAACATGGTAAAGCGGTCCTGGGTGAGACAAGGGGTAGAAACATAAGCCAGATAAGAGCGGCAAGTGTCCTTAAATCAGCGCTGGAGAGGGTTCTGCTAATTGGTCAGGGGACTGAAAGAAACCAATCCTGGAAGGGACCAAGGTCAGCTGTAAGCCTACAACTGCAAAACTCCCAGAAGACGGGGCGCCTAGTGCTTGAGATTCTCCAAGTTTGTATATGTCATCTTTTTATATACTGTTTATATATGTGTGTGTTCTCCATGTACCTTTCTCTGTGGGGAATATCCCCTCTCCCTCCCATATGGTTCTTATGAAGCTATTACAGCGCTCCAACTCCCCTCTGGCCTGCCCTGGTGATCACAAGTCACCATGCCCCAATCACAGTCCTGGTCAAGAACAATTAATTTAATTTTAGGACATCAACAGGTCTTATTCTTTTTGGGAGGGTGCTGCGGAACGAACTCAGGGCCTTGGGCTTCCTAGGTAAGCACTCTACCACTGAGCTAAATCTCCAACATCTAGGTCCCACTGAGACAGGGTCTCAATTTGTAATTCAGGCTGGCCTTGAATTCACAGCGATCCTCCTGCTTCAGCTTCCAAGTGCTGGGATTACAGGGATGTGCCACCACACCTGGCTAAAGGTCTTAATTGTTTCTCTTGGAAGGTGGCTGTAAGTACCAAGTAAGCCAGGAGAGCAGTGCCCATCCTCCCAGGTCTGTGTGCATGAGCCCGGAAAAGAAGGAGGGCAGCACCAGCAGAGAGAGAGAGAGAGAGAGAGAGAGAGAGAGAGAGAGAGAGAGAGAGAGAGAGAGAAAGAGAGCGAGCGTAACAGGGCTCTGAAGGACCATCTGTGGCTGAACCTTGCTGTGCTCCAAGCAAGATCCATTTCTGGACTCGCCAGTGCTAAAGTCCAACACATTCCACATGCTTAAGCTGCTCTGAACTAGCTTTCTGTCATTTGCAACCCAAAAAGCCCTGACTAATTATAGAATGCATCTAGCACCCTGATATTTTGCTGAAGGGCAGAACACACAGCTGTGTGCCTGAGGGAACTCTGGATCAGGGCCAGGTGGAGGCAGTTCCTGTGAGAATTGCTGTGAACTGCAGGCACATCTCTGAGCCCTCGGGTGGCACACACGGTGAGGACAACAGGGAAAACGATCTTAGTTACACCCTGGGCGGGGCCACTCTTCTTCTGGTGACTCCATCAACTCGGTAGGAGAAGACAGAAAAGGGGGACGTGGAGGGAGACAAAAAGAAAAATACATAGATGTGAACACCTACCTGCTGCCACCCATGCCCTGACCCCCAAATCCTGCCACAGTGGAATTAAGGTCTAGGAGGCTGAAATAGACACTCGTGACTCTATTTACTGGATTAGAAAACAGCTCTGGGGTAGAAACCCTCAATCACAACATGCTATCAGAACCTCTACCTGCCTGGGCCTTTATAGTTGTGGGGCTTTTTTGGTTTGTTTGTTTGTTTGTTTTTTGTTGCTGGGGGTCAAACTCAGGGCCTTGTGCTTACAAGTCAGGCACTCTCACCACTGAGCTAAATCCCCAGCCCGCCGTTATAGTTTTTAAAGCTCTGTGATGGCTGTTTATCCTATCTCCGCTCTCGGCATACACTTTCCAGTCGCCTCTGTGCTCCAGGCTCTGTGCCGAGCAGGGTGAGACCGCCAGGGGACACTTGGTTTCTAGGAGCTCAGAACCTAATAGTGGAAGTAGTTCTGTGAACAAGAGGTGCGGTGCTTGGAGCTATGATACAGTCATACACAGGGTGCTCTGGGGTGTGGAGAAAACATCTGACCAAGGACAGCAGGATGAAGCCATCAAACACAGAAATGTACATGCGCAGAGGCACAGGGTCAGGAGGGGCAGTGATTAAACCACGGAGAAGACATGGAGTCTGCTCCTGAATAGCAGTGGGCAGAGGGACCGGATAGAAGGAGAAAGCTGAAGGTGGACAGCTTCTATGAAAGTGTCAAATCTAGAATTTCAGCCAGGCACGGTGGTACATGCCTATAATTCCAGCACTTGGGAGGCTGAGGCAGGAGGATTGCCACAAGTTCAAGGCCAGCCTGGGCTACATAGTGAATTCAAGGCCAGCCTGACACTGTCTCAAAAAAACCATCAATCAATCAATCAATCAATCTACAATGTCTTGGGCTGGCAATGTAGCTCAGTAGTATAGCCTAGCATGCCCAAGGCCCTGAGTTCAATCCCCAACAGTGCAAACCAATCAATCAATCAATCTAGAATTTCTTCCAAAGTCACCCAGCCATGGTGACACAGATAGGTTTTTCATTTATCCGCAGGACTGCCAGAGACTCAGGGTAGGGGGTGGGGGTGTTTGGAACAGACCCTGCTATAGTGAAGGCCTCACACAACACCTTTGTTGAAGGTCTGTGCCGACTTCAAGAGTCCAGAAAGAAATCCCACCATGCATGTGAGGAAGACAGCTTCAAGTTCCTGTAGCACTGATGGACAAAAGAAGGAAAAGCCTCTTCCAGTTTAACAATTACTATCCTCCGGCCTTTCTGCAGTGTCTATTCGTCTATATGGCGCTGCTCTGTGTAACAGTTAAGTAACTTTTTTATCTCACATTTCCTGTTGTTAGCCCAGAGAGAGACTGATACTTCTGTGAAAGAACCTTCCCCAGGCTCTTTGAAGTTATTCCTCTGTTCTTCTCCAAGATAAATAATTTTAGTTTCCCCAATCTCTTGGCTAACTTCTTAAACCCACTCAATTCCTTGCCACTCTCAGTAACGGCAGAACAAAGCACTCACCCAGTGGACCCAGAGGACAAGCATGAAGGCCGATATGGCGGCTTCCAAGTCACACTGCCCTTTCCCAGCCTAGTACGAGCCTTGCTGTTTCAAAGGTACCACTGTCACCTGGCTGCTTCAATCACCATGTGACTTCTAGACTGTTTTCTGCCCTGTTTGCCAAAAGCCTTCCCCGCCTTATTATTTAAACAGTTCTACTTTTTCCTCCCTAACATGGAAGCCCAAACCTCAGTACACTGGTTCTCAGCCATATTTTGAGGTTAAATAACCTTGATTTCTTGCTCTGTTTTCCAAGGTGTTGTTCCTTGTCTCCCAAGCTGCTGTCCTGAGAAAATACGCTCTCCTTTCCATCAGTCACATTATTGATCTAAACTGTACCAGACCCGAGGCAAGAACTGGGTCTTGTCTGTGCCGAAAAATGTAGTTCTTTCACCCTAGGTGGGTAAGATGGGAGGGGAACCAAAGCGGATTTTCAATATCATCCCCATGTGTCAGTAATTTCAGTCTTCCAGTAAAAGCACGTGACAAAAGAAAATCAGGATTACCATATGAGAAATCTTGGAAGAGTAATGAGGAAAGTAATGAAAAAGAACTTGTAACCCAAAATACTGAATATATTTCTAAATTACAGTAATTGAAGTAATAAAGTACAACCAAAATCAGGAGGCAGGGGAAGTTAGATAGAATACAGATCCTCAATAGTTAATTTAAAGTAAACTACAAGTCGGGCCTAAGTGAGTTAACATACCAGAAGGCCTGAGTAATTAACTTAAGCAAACGGACTATCAGGCCTAACAAAATACAAGGGACAAAGAACAGATCCTTAAACAAATGGGAGAGACATTGGGGAAGGTAAAAAACAGACGATGCAGTTTACTCTCCAGATATCTAAGGCCTACCTGCAACCAGGAGCATGCCTGCTTTGTCACCTACAGTGGTACCAAAAACTTTCTGGGCATCTACCTGAACGGAACCCCATCCCCAACTAGCAGAGAACTTTTCTTTCTTTCTAATAAACACACATTTGGCCGCCCCCCACGGCTTGCTGCTTGCTGTTTTGTTGGCTTCAAACTTTACTGCCCTAAAACAAGGACCCAAGAGCTAGAGAGATCCGTTTACAACTGTGGTGCCCAACACGGGGCACCGTCTTCCCCTCAGCAAGGTAAGTGTCGCAGAATGGCTGGACATACATGCATACCATCTTTGTCCCGCATTGAACTCTAGGAAACAGCAGTTACTCTGCCAGCTAGTTCAACGCTCTCAGAGCAGCTGCCACTCTTAAAGCAGAGGACAGGCTCCCTAGCACCTTCTGGTTAAGCCCACGGAAGCCAGCATGAATGTTGGTCATACAGCCTGCTGGATTCCTTTCCAGAGACAGGTCTCTGGTTGTGCAGAACCAGTGAAAGCTGAGAGGACAACCAAGGGGCCATGGCCAGGGCAACACCCAAAGGCTCCTTGGTGGGAGTTGGGTCCCAACAGCCTGATTGGGTAACCAGCAGAGAAATCTCCACTTATCTATTGTCCCCACCTGCACTCCTGGCGGGGCGAGAGGTAAAACTCTTAGTGGTCTGTATCCTCTGCTCCAGACTGACCTGAGCGGACACTGTCAGAGCTTCTCTTAAGCCTTCGTTCAGAGTTGGGTTACAGGTTGGGACTTTTCTTCTCTATGTTGATCCCTCTCCTCTCCAAACACATGTTGATAGTCTTGATGGGGAAAGAATGAGTTGAGTTCTAGGGCACTTTCTGGGCCTCCCTGGTCCCCCAATGTCCCCAGCGCCCAGCTGACTCTCAGAAAGATATTCATAGGTTCCCCTCCCCTTAGGTAAAAGGCTTCTGACCTTCTATTTGGGCTGGGTTAAAAAGATGCAGATAGAGAAGAACCACCTGCCCAACACATAGGAGCAACTTCCTCCTGGGTCAGTTCGTATTACAGTGTTCACAAGGCAAAGATCTTAGCACAGAAATGGTTAGTGTTTGTCTCCCAAGTCACTTCCACTGGCTAGGCACACCTCTTAAAATAGTTCTGTATTTTCTAGAAAAAAAATCAGTAGCTTGACATATATCAATCAGTGCAGGACATTTTCCAGAGGGGTTTCCACCATTCATGGGAAAGTCCTCAATTTATTCTGGCTAGAAAATCCCCCAAGCAGAGGGAACTTCAGAAGCCACACAGGAAGGTGGCACCTCCTCCCATTCCCTCTCAGGCTCTCACTGGGGCAACTCACAGCTGCAGCCAGGAGGCCAAAGGAAATGGGCTTACCCCACTGCTGCTTCAAGGCCGTGGGGGAAGCAAACAGTCCCCTGTTGCAACCGTGAGCAAAGGGAGAAGGGCTCCCATGAAACAAATAGTTCCCATCATGCTCCCCACAGGCACGGGGCAGGGCACACTGTGGATGCTGCTGGTAGGAAGAGGGAGAGTTATTCTTCCTCTATTTCTGCTGCACTTGTCAGGCAGGCATGACAGGGACACTCTCATACTACCTACCTTCTTTATGTGTTTCAAATGAGAAATTTGGTCCATCTTCCCTATTTTTCCCAGTTCTTGAGAATACACTCCAGAGGTGTGGCCAAAAACATGATCCTCACTCATTGAAGAAAAGGCATTTTTTTTCTCCACGCAGGCATGGATAGGATATCCATTGGGAGATGAAGAAACCTGGCCAACAAAAGGTGGATCTATTTTGTAAAAGGGAAGGGAAATGGCCAGAGGTCCCTTATATTCAGATTTTCTTTGCCCTCAGAGATAATGAGACACTTTGTAAGACATGTAGCGTTGACCAAGCTTTGCTAGATGCTATGGCACTGGGAGGGGGACAAAAGAAGACCCAAGAGCCCAATGGGCCTGGTGATGGTTAGCCTCTACCCCTAAAAGGACAAGAGAAGACTAAGACGACAGAAGATGGGGAGAAAACTATGCCCCAAATTATCTCTTACCCTCCCTTACCCTGGAAGGGGCACAAACAGCCCGGCTGCTACCTGGATATCCTCCCTGCCCAGGTCCATTTAGCAAGGCCCTGAGACTGGGAGGCTCAGCCCCTGACCCCACTTCCTTGTTTCCTCTTCAGGCGAGGGGATCAAACCCTTGTACAGCAGGAACCCAACGAGCCTATATCCCCTTTCCCCTAAAGGAATTAAGGCAGTTTAGAAGGGAACTAGGAAGATTTTCTGAGGACCCAGAGAAGTTTATAGAAGTGTTGGCTGAATTGGCTGGAAATTTTGACCTGGCTCATAAAGATATATGCCTGATTCTGGGACAAACTCTTATAACCACCAAGATAAACAGAGTATGAAAAAATGCCCAAAGATATGGGGATGGACAGTATTTTCCCCAAGCTGTGCAAGACCCCTATCTTCCAACAGGGAGAGATGCAGTGCCCAGAGGTGTCCCACAACGGGACGCCAGCACTGCACAGGGACATGCAAGGCATGGGTACTTCATGCTTTGCATTCTGGAGGGCCTCCGCAGATGAAAAGAAAAACTAGTAATTACCAGAAGCTCTCCGAAATAAAGCAAGGAGAACAGAAAAGCCCCAGTGATTTCTGTGAAAGACTGAAGGGGGCCCTAATTAAGCAAACCAACATTTCACTAGAGTGCCGAGGAGGACAAATACTACTCAAGGTTAAGTTTATCATTCAGGCAGCCTTGGATATCAAGAAAAAGATCAGGGAGTTAGATTTGGGTCCCCAGAACACCTTGGATGATTTTCTTAAACACGCCACCAGGAACGAGGAAGAGGCTTTCACAGGAACGAGGAAGAGGCTAAGGAGCGAGTCTGTAGGGACAAAAGAAAGCCCTTTAATTGTAGCTGCATTGCTAGGAAAACCCAACACACAGGGCACCAAGGGAACTCTTTCTAATAAGGCCAGTTACCAGTGTGGGACGCCAGGGCACTCAAGGAATCAGTGTGCCCCACCACCACCCGGGCCCTGTCCATGTTGTAAAAAGGAAGGTCACTGGAAGGCGGCATGTGCTCAGACGTGACCCAAATCCTCCCAGGTGATGGTTCAACAAGACAAAGGGGGCCCGGGGCATTTCTCTGGGGCTCCCACCACCCTCCAAGAGCCACAGGTGACCCTATAGGTGGAAGACAAATTAATTAAATTTTTGCTGGACACTGGCCCGGCTATCTTGGTCCTTTGTTCCTATGCTGGCTCCCTCTCCCCATCAAAGACTACTGTCAGTGGAGCATCGGGAAAGACAGTTACTCAAATACTTCACTTATCCCCTAAACTATACCCGGGGAGATTACCTATTTACCCACTTTTTTCTAATAATATCTGAAAGTCCTCCTCCCTTATTGGGAGACTTGCTAACTCATATGTTAGAAAATAACTATTCTGACAGCTCCCAGTCAAAATCTCAACCTTCTGTTGGAGGAGACTAAAATAGAACCCAAGGTTTGGGTGAAGGGAGGACAAATCAGATGGCTGACTACTACTCCTCTGGTAAAAATCTGCCTATGAGACACTGCTTCTTTTCCGTATCACAGACAATACCTTTTGAAGCCAGAGGAGAGAGGCACTAAAACAGATCATAGAAAACCCCAAGATGCAGGCTCTTTTGATACCAAGAGTCCCTGCAACGCTCCTGTCCTAGGTGTACAAAAACCAAATGGAGCCTGGAGCCTAAAGAAGGATGCCAGGCTTGTAAATCAAACTGTTATTCCACCACACCCCATGGCGTCCTACCCTTACATTTCATTAACCCAGATACCAGAGAGCTCTAAGTGGTTCTTGGTCTTGGATCTAAAAGACTTTTTTTCTGCACCCCTCTATACCTGGACTCTCAGGATGTCTGCATTTGAGGACCCGTCCTCACAATTCTCTAGCTAACGTGGATGATCTCACCCCAGGGATTTTGCACTAGTCCTCACTTGTTTGGACAGGCTCTGTCAAGAGATGTCGTGCTGAAACCCTTATTGTGGGAATACTCCCTAATTGACACCAAGCCTCAATATTCCTGCACTGGAACAACAAAGGCCCTCTGGTTGGTTCCAGGCCGAGGATGGAAGGCTCCTCCTTCCTGAGGCCAGTCAATGGAAAATCCCAAACACCCTTCACCAATCTTACCACCTCAGGAAAGAGGGGTCACAACAAATGGCTGGCTGCCCGTTCTTCGGAAAGGGCTTCAGAGAGACAGTGTCCCAAGTGGTCAGAGGATGTGAGACCTGCCAAAAGAACAACCCCTCGGCATGTTGACAGGTTCTTCCTGTTCTCCAGAGGGCAAGCATATACCAGGGGAAGACTGGCAAAGAGACTTTACTCATATGCCCCAGCCCAGGCTTTTCAATTCCTTCTGGTATGGATGGACACTTTCACAGGCTGGAGAGAGGCTTTCCTGTGCAGGACAGAAAAGGCAAGTGAAGCACTCCAAGCCTTGGTTCAGGAAATTGTTCCTCAGTTTCGGTTGCCTCAAGGAATCCAAAGTGACACAAGGCCTTCAAGGCCACAGTAAATCGGGGGGGGGGGTCCTCTACAGTCCTCGGTATTCAGTATCATTTGCATGGTGCCCTCAATCCTCAGTAAAGGTAAAAAAAGGCCAGAGGAGGGGCCGGGGATTTAGCTTAGTGGTTAGAGTGCTTGCCTTGCAAGCGCAAGGCCCTGAGTTCGATCCCCAGCACCAAAAAAAAAAAAAAAAAAAAAGGCCAGAGGAGTCCTGAAGAATCACCTCCATAAGCAAACTCAGCAGATGGGACTTCCGTGGACCACGCTTCTACCCACTACCTCCTGAGAATAAGAAATATCCCTCAAAAACCAGAACCAAGCCCCTATGAGGCCCTGAACAGAAGGCCATTCTTTACTGATAAATTCTTACTGGACACTGAAGTGGCCACCCAGGTTCAATAAGTTATCTCTTCAGCACAACTTCAAAAAGCCCTCCAGGAAGGGACAGAAGCCCAACACAGAGAGGAGGGCACGCCCTTATAAAATCCTGGGTACCCAGGCCTGGTCAAGGCCCTCCCACCACCTTGCCCTCCCTCATCCAGTCTGAGAGGGGCCGTTCTCTGTCACACTTCCTGCCCCTTCGCTGCTCAGGTGGCAGGGCACAACTCCTGGATACACCACACCCGCTTCAAGCCCCCAACAGAGGACAACGAGCCCCAGAAGCTGAAGAACCCTCACCAGTAAGAGAGGGCAATCTCACAGATGACTCCTGTGAGCCTCTAGAGACCCTAAAGTTGCTCTTCAAAAAGACTTCAAGGGATAAGTAATACTCTATGCAGCTGCTCTGACTCACCCCTGCTCTGGTTAGACACCTACTAGGGGTTCTTATTCTAATTGTTTCCCAGTTATAGTTAAGGCTGACCTATCAAGTCCCTGCGGGGAACAGAGTTGCTTTCATGGTTAAACCAGACAGAACACCTAGGCTCATTCTCATTAGTTACAGACCAGACTTGCCCCCAAACGAATTCCTAGCCTTAAAAGCTGATCTCCGAGTGTCATGTCTCTCTCTTTCTCCCACTTCATTCAGTTTACCCGTGACCTCTCTGATTTATAGTGGTACTCCATCTCTTCCAACTCTGCCTTGCCAGTAGACACCCTCATATTTCTTGTGCACAAACTATGGTTCTAAGGAACCATCCAAGAGTTTTCACCTATCCAAATCTCATTCTTCTGTTTCTGTCTTTGCTTCTTAGTGTAAACCACCTGACCCAATCTGTCTCCGTTCCACAGGGGATAGAATATTTATATCACACTCTCAATCTCACTCATTGCCTTTTCAACCAGCCTAATCCTGCATTCGCGAGAGATTGCTGGCTATGCCTCCCACCCAATACTATGGCACACTATGTGGTCCCCATGCCAGCCTCTGCCTGGCCTCAAGTAAGAGCTCCCACCCCCAACTCCAACCCCACCCCCACGCATAGTCAAGTACAATCCTTCCTTTAGAACCGCAACTGGGGTCCAAGATCTTGTTACACAGCTTACCTCTCAGTTTGACAGCCTCAAACCCTCCATCGCCCCCATTACAGGGTCCCTGCTTACACATCTCAGTGTTCTGACCCCTGCAGACCTCTGCTTAAACCTCTCAAACACCTACACGCTCCTCTCAAACTGTAGGGACTCAAGGGTCTTCACTGCAACTCCACCCTCACCGTTTACAGACAAATAAATCACACAAACATAAAGTTCAGTAAGATTTACTGAGTTATAGGATCCACCTACATGGGAGAGGATTTAAAACCAGCTCAACATGCAATCATACAAATAGGCCACTCCCACCACAAAATCACAGAGAACTGTCCAAATTTCAAACCCAAAGACACTGGGAAAATGGTTCCCAAATGAAAAAAACTACTTGTGCCCTGCTCAAGGGCATCCCCTATATCTTGATGAGGGGAGACTGACCCTCTCGCTGGTAAATAAAACTGACACACAGTCAAAGCAGCTGCCGGTTCCCTTTCAAGCACTCATGGGGGCAGCCTGGGCCCAATCACTCCAAGTATGGACTATGCTTAGCCCATTAACCACCGGGATTATAAATCCCTGTGCTGTGTTTTATCTCCCCGCTTCACTGTCCTTTTGACACCTGTTCTCACTCCATCTCTCAACCTGCATAGAGACTAAGGGCATCTCCTTTCTCTGTGGCTCCTCTACATTCCTGCCTGCCCACCGACTCGACAGACACTTGCTTATACCTTAGGACATCTGTCCCCCAAAGTGGACCTTCTTAATGGATTCTGGCCAGCCCCAGTTCAATTAAGGTACTGACCCCACAAAAATAAAAAAGGGCCTTCCACCTTATTCCCTTACTGGTAGAAATGGGGGTGACAGCAGGGACCACTGCTAGGACAGCAGGGCTTGCAACCTCACCTACCTACTTCAACCAACTCTCTCTTGATCTTGCTGAGGCAGATGGCACCCAGCCCGACAGCTCTCCAAAATCAGATTCACCAACAACAGTAACTTTACAAAATCAGAGGGGACCAGACCTCCTGACTGCGGAGAAAGGAGAGCTATGTCTATTCCTAGGGAAAAAGTGTTGCTTTTATGCTAAGTCCAGTGTAGTGAGAGATGCAGCATGAAAACTAGCCAGTCATGCTTCGAGAATTCATCAGAAATTGTCTGAGTCCCGGGGATCCCGGTCAGGGATCTGGAATTGAGCATCTTGGTTACTTCCCATAGCAGGGCCATTCTTAATGCTTTTTGTGGTCTTGCTAGTTGGACCATGTTTTCTAAATCTCTTAGTCAGATTTGTTTCTTTTTGTTTGACAGCTTTAAAGCTACAAATGATGATGCTGTCAGACTCCCCAACAAGCCCTCTTCCTAGCTTCAATTCAGGGCCTTTAGATAGGCCTCACAGTCATGAGGTCTGACTGCTGCCTCCACAATGGCCCCTCTCAGCCGGAAGTAGCCTGCCTGACCCTTCTTTGCCCATACACCCTGACAGCAGCAGGGTCACTACTGCAGCGGGAATACAGCCAAGAAGTAGGGAAAGTTAGATAGATAGGACACAGGTCCTGAACAGTTAAAGTCAGGGCCTAAGTGAGTTAGCACACCAGAGGGCCCTTGTAATTACCTTAAACCAAAGGACTATCAGGGCCTAACAAAATACAAGGAACAAAGAACAGATCCTTAAAACAAATGGGAGAGACCTTGGAGAAAGTAAAATACAAATAAAACAGTTTACACTCTGGATATCAAAGGCCTACCTCCAACCAGGAGCATCCCCACTTTCTGTCAAGTATACTGTTATCAAAAACTTGAGTCTAAATTGTCATTGTATCTGCCTGAACAGAACCCCTCTACCACTAGCAGAGAACTTTTCTTTCTCTCTAATAAATATGCATTTGGCCGTCCCCCATGGCTTGCTGCTTGCTGTTTTGTTGGCTTCAATCTTTGTGGCCCCAAAACAAGAACCGAAGAGCTAAAGGGATCCAGCTACACAATCACAACACACACATAGCAATGGGAAGAAGCTAGCTGGTCCTGAAAGAGAACCAAATAAGTAGAGAATATATTGTGTGACATGAACAATACTCAAAAGGCAATAGAAACCTGGCTTATCAGTTGGGGGTTAAATAATTACTATGCAAGTTTAACCTCATGTACACCAAAACAATTTCCAAATGAGCCTACATTTTAAATGCAAAAAGCAAAACTGTTGGGCAACAGAGTGAGACCCATCTCAAAAGAAAGATGAAGAAGAGAGGCGATGGAGGAGGAAGGGAGGAAGTAGAGCTTGTCAGAAGGAGAAGAAGGAGGAGGAGAAGAAGAAAGAGGAGCAAGAGGAGGAGCAGGAGAAGGAAGAGAAGGAGGAAGAGAAGAAGGAGGCCAGGTACAGTGGTGCACAGCTGTGATCTTAGCTGCTCAGGAGGCTGAGGCAGGAGAATCCCAAGTTCAAGGCCAGTCTGGGCAACTTAGTAAGACCCTGTCGCAAAGTAAAAAATAAAAAGGGACGAGGGTGTGACCGTGGGTTCAAGTCCTGGTGGAGAAAGATGAAGAGGAGGAGAAGGAAGAAGCAGCAGCAGGAACAGCAGCATTAAGAAAATATTAGAGAATAAGAACTGATTGGATTCCAGGGTAGGGAAGACTTTTCTTGGCATGGTCAGAGGCAGAAACTATAAAGGCATCAATGGAATTGATTATATGAAAATTTAAAATGTCCAAATGTCAACGGAAAAAAGAAAAGAAAATTGAAGAGTAAATAACCTTGTGGTACACGTGTGTAACATAGATATAACAAAAGATTAGTATTATTAATATAGTCAAACTATCAAATTAATAAAGGAGATAGTATAAGTGCAAACGTGTTAATGTTTTCTATCTAAAACTCACCAAAATGAACAACAGAAAATGTTTATCTGCACCACATGCAAAAGCCTCAACTTTATGATATAAGCTCAAATTTACAACGAGTTGAATTAAAACACCCGAGAACCTAGTCGAACCTAGTCGAACGCTACTGTTCTGAAATTTCTATACTAAAAAGTAGGAAGAAAAATAAAGGCACCAAGACCATTCTTTTCCAAACCTCAGGCACCTCTCCAGATATACCACGCAAGGCATGACCAATTGAAACTGATGGCATCAAAAGAAATGGTAGCTTCCACCATAAACCATGAGCAGTGACCAGGCTAGACAGGGCTTCCCTAGCAACAGAGGTATGATCCTTGACCTCCCAGGGACGTCTTTTCATCTTTATAGACTCTGTAGCATTTTGCACAGATCTCTGTACATAAGTCAAGCGAATATTTGCTGAATGAAATTGTTAATGCTCAGCAGCCCCTCCCCTACTCCCACTGCACACACGCACACTGGTGTTTAGGCTTGTGATCTAAGGAAACCTTCCCATACATATTTCATAAGAGCTAAAACTAATGCAAGAAAATGACCCATCAGCCCGTTTCCCTCTGTGGTGGATCATCTTGTCTCTTCAGAACTGAGTGGGATTCAGATGGTTACACCAAAAGCAGCAGAGAGATGCCTGTTCCCAATATCATTGGGATGGAAAGGAGCTGGGTAATTCCTGGGAATGGGAGAAACATGTGGACCACAGACATATGGAAGGGCATATGTGCCCCCTCCTGGCCTGACCCATGTTAGGTTTCCAGATGCCAAAGAGTCTCTATCCAAGAAAGACTTTGAAAGGAACACAGAGTGAAGGTCAACATCCTCCAGACCTCTGGTGCAGGCACAGGCACTCCTAGGGACAGTGCACCTGGGCTGGGTTCTCACTGAACACGCAGCAGGGCTGCATCCTCAGATGGTAAAGAACTCCAAAGAACTGGTCCTGCATGGTCCTTCCCAGGGATACCCTGTGGGAAGAGGGGCAGGGGCAGGGGGAATCAAGGCAATCCCAGCTAGAACTGACAGTGTGACCAGCCAGGCGTGGTGGTGCACACCTGTAATCCCAGCATTTGGGAGACTGAAGCAGGAGGATTGCCATAAATTCGAGGCCAGCACTATGGGCTACATAGTAAGTCCAAGGACAGTCTGAACTAAATAGCAAGACCCTGTCTCAAAAAACCAAAAATTAAAAAAAAAAATTATAGTGTGACGGTGCTTGGGACATGTTTGTGCCTTCCACTGTTTTCCTAACCACCTGAAAAAGAACTTTCTTTTTCTTACTACAAATGTAACTAGAGATGGGAGATTTCCACGTAAGTAGTCAGCTTTGGTACTGAAGATAGACATCCACCTTTTCTTCCCTTTTCTCCATCGTTCATGGTCCCATAATACACATTTGACCTTAAATGATCACTGTGGTATCTATTGTAAGTGGCCTGACTTATCTTTCCATTTATGAATGCATTGTTTTTGATTTCTCCCTCCCTTGCTACCCCTGTCTCTATGACCACTATCATTTTTTCCTTTCCAATTTCCTGTCTCTCCTCATAAAAAGAAAACTTTGCCTATAAGCCTTTAGACTCATCAAGAAAATAGCATGACCACTGACAGATAGCTCTTCTAACTCTCTGAGTGAAAGTTTATTTGTTCCCCGCTCTTTGCTAAAGGGTACAAATCATGGGACAATTCTGCCAATTCAGTTCAACAGGCCACATGAGGCAGCCCACGAGCCAGGAGCAGAAACACTGAGATGGAACCTGGTCTCCCTGCCCTGCTCCCCAGCACTCTCCTCCCATCTCTCTCTGAAACACTTGCCTCTGTCCCTCAACACTTTTAGAACTCTCACTCTCTTCTGAGGTCAGCGGCATATTTAAAGTATTTGTTTTCATCCTGTTCCCATCAGCAAGATTTAGTTCAATGGAAGACATGCCTAAGGGAAATTCCACTCACTTTTCTTCTGGGAAATGAGCTGTTGTATTTTCCAAACCCAAATCCCGAACCTAACATTTCTGGTAAAGTTAAAAGGTCCGTGATTTTATTGAAACAAAGCTACATGCATCTCAGGCAACCCCACATGCTGTTCACATTAACATATGAGGTTCTCTTCACTCTTTAATAAAGTCTTAACAGTTTGAAGTTTCATGTTTTAAAATTGCAATCCGTAAAACAGGGTAAAGTTAGAAAGCACGCAGTGAGGGTCTCAATAAACTTAAACTTCACGGTCTCAATGAACTTGAGCAGCTCAACAGTGTCTCCTGGTGGCCATGAGCACAAACGCAGGGAGCTTCCTGGAATAAGGCTAGATTTAGCCTCCAAAACAAGGTCAAGATGAAATCCTTTACTCCCGACTCAAAAAGTATGAAATGTTAGCTCATGTTAGAAATTCAGCCCACACAAAGGTCCTGAGTTCAATCCCCAGCACCAACCCCCCCAAAAAAAAAGAAATTCAACCCATGCAAATATGGCAAGGACTGAACAGGGGACTGAACAGCTATTGTTTTAATAAATTGCCATGGGAAGGAATGACCAAATAGAACACGACTTATGTCTCCAACCCAAAATGTGACAAATTTGTTTGTGTAAAATCTTCATCAACTAATCAGACACCTCCTCAACACCAATACCACCCCCACAACAATCATTCAGCCACTATAGACAGATACAGATATAGATATATGTTTGCTATCTCATGTGTCAGTACAATTTTTCTTTGTTCAAGATTCAGTACAGAAACACAGACAAATATCTTTGCATGCAAAGACCTCCTATGTTAGTGAAGGAGGAAGGCTATAAACAATTCTTTTAATGATAAGATCTATGAAGAAAGTCAAGGGCTAGGGTTGTTGCTCAGTGTTGGTGCACTTGTTTAGCACGAACAAGGTCCTAGGTTAGCTTCCAGGCACCGAAGAAAAAGAAGAGGGGACGAGAGAGTGGGAGAGGCGAAGAGAGGACCCGGGAAGAGGAAGAGGAAGGAGAAGAAATTCAAGCAGGCAAGTGGATACAGAGTAATGGAGTGGAGACTAAGAAGGGTATTTATGAAAGGATGGACATGGGAAGCCCCTCTATGGTTTGAATGCATCCCTGTTATGGTTTGTGTCTAGATGTCCCCCCAAAGCTTCATGTGGTAAGAGGCAGCTGGATCTACAGTGTGTAATTACTAAATTAGCCCACTGATTGGTTTGGCATGGTTCTGCTGGGATCAAGGATGTGACATTAGGACTAAACATATTAGGATTAAAGGTGGGAGTACTGCCCACCCTGAAGACAGGTAGCCTGGATAAAATATAAAGTACAGGAAGAAGCTGGTTAGGCCCCCTTGCTTGCATTCCTTGCTTACCTGGCTGTGTTCTGCCTGTCTGCTGCCCCTCTGCCTTGGACCCAGCTGACTGTGGACTGAAACCTCTACAAACTGTGAGCCAAATAAACCTTTCTTCCCCTAATTTTGGGTGTCTAGTATTTTGTCAAGCAACGAGATAAAACGTAACTAACACAATCCCCCAAATTTCACCTGTTGGAAACACAATCCCAGTCACACGTTAATAATACAAGTATTGAGTACTGAGATTTGAGAGGCGGGAACTTTGGGAGGTGACTGGGCCGTGGTCACAAGGACTCCATCCTCTTGAATGGACGGATCCATCTGTGGATTAATGGATTAATGGGTTATGAAGGGAGTGGCCTTGAATAAAAGCAAGCTCTCAGTCATGCTTGCTCTGCTTTGCCATGTGACGCCATCCATCACGTCATAACTCAGCCGAAAAGCCTCCCACAGACCTGAGCAGATGCTGGCACTGCTCTTGCACATCCAAAACCTAAGCCAAATAAAATTCTATTCTTTCTTTATCAATTACACAATCTATAGTGTTCAGTTTTAGCAACAGAAAAAAGACTGAGACAAAGGTGGTGGCATTTAAGCAGATACCTAATTATGAAGAAGCCACGCAGAAAAAGCATCCCAGAAAGAATTAAAAGCGAACAACAGAAAGGCCTGAATGCAGGGGAAAGGCTGACCCAGTTCAGGACCAGCAAGAAGGCCAAGGAGACAGGTAGCGCCTAATGAGAAAGGAGGAGAGAAGGGGAGATGGAGTCAGTGAAGGAGGCAGGGCCCAAACTACACGTTCTCTGCAAAGGATGTGGATTCTATTCTAACCTAAATGGAAACTTGGGGGAGCGCCTCAGCTGGTGTTGACATGTTCTGATACTCATTTTAAAAAGAGCACTCTGGCCGCTGAGCAGTCTTCTTACAGTTATGGTGAAGACTAAGACTGAGGTCCAGGGTGGAGGGTGGTAGGATGAAAGCAGGAAAACAGAAAGCTACTGGGGGAGTCCAGAAAAGCAGCTGCTGCTTGAGTCAGGTTGGTAGTGACAAAGGCAAAGGTGGGGACACGTGGTTGAATTCAGAGTTTATTTTGGACAGTAAACCAACAGGGCTTGTTAATGGATTAGAAATTGGGAGTAGGATTAAATCAATTAGGGCTCCTTTTTGGCTTGAGCAGTGAATTGGGTGAATGCCAATAACTGAGGGGAGGCTGAATGGAGACCCTCTCTGTAAAGCCACAGTCAAATGCCTACCCAATGGGACGAATTAAGGAGAAACAGAAGGTAAGGATGCCAAGTCTACAGAACAGGTATTTCTTCCGAGGGGTTTTAATATAAAGGGAGGCAGGGAGATGGCAAAGCAACTGGAGGACAAGACGGGCTCAAAGGAAATGTGCTGATTCTTTCACTCTTTTCATTAACAACAGAATACTGCAACAAGCTTCACAGCCAAGAATAACTCTATGTTGGGGGGAAGTGATATTAGGCAAGAAGGGAGAAGATCCAATGTACAGGCCCAGGAAATAGTGGCTTGAGTTGGGAGGAGGGATAGGAGAAAAGGCAAGATACCTGGGATGCAGGTAGGAATGGATATTTAGGAGTGGGAGGTCCTCACTTCTAATTTCTTGGTGAAACAAGAAGCAAGAAAGCAATCCACAAGCTATTCACAGATTCGAACCAACACACAGGGTTCATAAATTTGAAGAGAAAGGAGAAAAATCAGTGAAAAGGGAAACCTACTAGGGGTCTACAGTGAAATCACCAATTATTTTCCCATTAGTAACTCACTCACAAGGCACTTGCACCACAATGCCAATTAAATATGTGACTAAGAAACACTGACAAAATCTTTTTTAAGTCTGAAATATTTTAAATGCCTCAAACATCCTGAAGGAATTTAACCACGTCACGTATACACTACACAGATTTAATCAATGTTAATCTTTTGTTTCAGACATTTTCTTGAGAAATAAAACATTACAGTCACAATTGCAAGCCCCTTAGCACCTCTCTCCAATTCCACGTTCTTCTTCGACTCTCTCTCAAAGTTCCTGGTATGACGATAGAAAGCCACAGTGCTCCTCTTTATCCAGGCCTATCTGTAGCATTGTGGTGATTAATCCAAATGCTGTTATTTGAGATTTACCTGCTATCTGGGTTGTCAGGGAGATGACCACAGGAAGTTCTGAAGACAAAGACCGGAGGCTGACATTGTAGTTGGTACCCGGGTGCAGGTCCAAACACATCTCAGGAGATTGGCTGCTCGTCGTGCTATTGAATATCATTTCCTGGGTATATTCCTTCTGATACCATCTCTGGCCCCAAATGTGGAACTGAAACATACGAAAGCACACACGGTGAACTGCTGGGTTGAGAGGCGCTGCATGCCTGAGACTTTTCCTTTTTCCGTGAGTTTTCTCCCCACCCACCACCTCCTATAAAGTTTCTTCAAAAAGCAAAATGCAATGGTATATAAATAGTAGTGCTGCAATAGTATACATATACATATGAGGCCAATAAATATATTTTTTAATAAAAATGCCCAAAACACTGAGGTTCCAATACTAGAAATTTGCAACTTCTAGTTCTCACATATATAGTGCACATGCCCAAAACAGAAGCCAAGCAGCAAAACTGTAGGGACAAGGACAAAGAATATGTGCCTAGAAAGAAAATTAAGAATCAGAATTTGGGGCAAAGGGGTGATAAAGAGTGGCAGTTAAAATACGTTATATGCAAGTACACATACGCCAAAATGAAATCCATTCATCTGTGTAACCAATACACACTAATAAAAAATGGGGGGGAAGGTGGCTCTGAACCCAGCAGGACCTGAATTAAGATACTTCCTACACCTGGGTCTTTCCTTTTTTTTTCTTTTCTTTTTTTTTTTTTGGTCCTTGCATGCCCTGGGGACCTTGGGCCTGCTAAGTAATCACTCTACCACTGGGCTCCACCAGCAGTCCCAAACACCTTTTTCTTCTTACTTGATGTCTTCGAGTAGCAGCTGGTCACTCAGTCTTTCCCTTTCTTACTCACAACCCTATCTATCTGCAAATATTCCCTTTGATTCTCCAGGCAACACATCCAGACCTGGTCAGAGACAATGGGATTCTTTCCATGGATGCTGCCTGCACACCAATTCTACACCAAGATACGTGAACAAAGTTCCAGGTGTGGTGATGCACACCTGTAATCCCAGCACTCAGGAGGCTGAGGCAGGAGAATTGCCTTGAGTTGGAGGCCAGCCTGGGCCACATAGTAAGTTCAAGGCCAGCCTGAACTACATAGCAAGACCCTGTCTCAAAAAAACCAAAACAAAACAAAACAAAAAAAAGATATGTGAACAAAAACTCTCATGATTTTCCCATCTCTCCCCAAGGTTTCTGCCTTCACATATACAGAAGTGGCTGTTTCTTGCTTCTTGTTGCAATTATCTCAACAAACTCTTTCCTGATAACAGTAGATACGGAAGGAGTTTTTAGATTTGCACATATTTTTTAAATCTTTCACACACAACAAACATCTATAAATAAAGTAGCTTTTGGTAACTTACTAAATACATCTCTTCTGTATCAGCTGTCTTCATACTTCTCCATCTCAAGCAGGTTTCATTAACTACTGAAATATTACTAATGGTCTGCTTTGCTGCACAAGAAAAAGAATGAGAAATAAATTTACCCTCTACACAAAACTACTAACTTTCAATTGAACCATATTCCAAGGATTAACATTCACAGATGAATGCAGCAGTATTTTAATTTAGAAATTAGTGGGAGCAGTCTCCAAGAGGCACCCCTATATTTAGGTAAATTGATCCTGATCAAAGATTTAAGATCTGAAGATACTCCATCAGAGAATCTCTTAAAAACTAAGTCTATTCACTGTAAACTTAGTAACCTTTGGTTTACTAATCTTAAATTGTAACTCATTGTCCTTGGCTTTGGACATCTGCATTCATACAAACAAGAGTCAGTTTGAAACCCTGAGATGAGAGGAGCATGTCAGCAGAGAATTGCTCCTTGAGGAGCTGAGAAATGTTATCTCAAGTAATCAAGCTTGTCATGATGAAAGGAATGCTTCTCTTGGTTTGGACTTGCACACTTCTTATCATCCAAGAAGCACTATGCCAGGTGTGGTAGCACGCTCCTGTAATCCCAGCATGCAGAAGGCTGAGGCAGGAGGATCACTGCAAGTTCAAGGCCAGCCTGGGTTACACAGTGAGCTGGAGCCCAGCCTGAATTACATAGTGAGACTCTGTCTCAAAAATCCAAAAGAGGGGGAGGGGGAAGGGAGTGAGGGAGGGAAAGAAAAGAAAAAAAAAAGAAAAGCAAAGAAAGAAAGATTTCTTGGCCTCTGCTCAGTTTCACAGTAACTGATCTGCAGGTTCATCAGGTCTGGCACAGTTTTCTGCCCTGGCACACCCTTCAACTTTTTTAAAACAAAGACTACTTATTCCAAACTCTGATATCAGAAGTTACTACTTCCTTTAACAATGATCCCTGCCCCTAAACTGGAAATAATATGGCAGACTTGCTAAGAAGTTTCATGGAATGCTGCGTGATTAATAATTAATAGAGACAACTACCAAAGCACCTGAAAGAAAGAAATTCCCACGAGGGGCAAGGCTGTATTGCATGGGCCTAACAGGCTGCCACAAACACAGCCAAGTCGGTAGATGTGACCCCTCTCTCTGGACTGAGCAGGTCTGCACAGAGGAAACCTGTTTCACGGGTCACAACTAAACTTCAGATGTTGCAAGCGAGAGCAGGTAAGGAAGTACAGATGACTCAGAGTAATGCAGCCCGGCTGGTGCATACAGAAGCTGGTTCCAAAGATTCAGCACTCCTGGCTCAAGGGACCCCGTGTTTCTGAAGCATTCAAAACACAACTAGTATTATTTAACAGTTCCAGGTCATATAGAGAGGTGGGAAGTTTCCCAGTTTATTCAGTATCAGTAGATAATCCACAAGGATGGCCCAAACAATCACTAAACACACTATGCCAAACTCACTTGTTAAACATAGATATAAAAATCTAAAATAAAATACTACAAACGGAAGTGAGCAGCACATTCAAAGAACAACATACCATGACTAAGGAAGACTTATTACCAAACACAGAGAGGATCACTACTGGAAAAGCTCTAGTAGGCTGAAAGAGGAAAGCCCCATGCTTACTTTTATAATCAAAATATAAGTTAATAACTCTAAGTTTAATATGTTTAATATAAGTTTCTAACTTAATACATAAGTTAATATAAGTTTCTAACTGAAAATCTAAGCTAAAGAGGATTTAATTTGATAGAAATTCCTTAATTTAAAACTGTTTATTAGAAATCACTATGCTCAGTGGTAGAACAAGTCATTTCTCATATAGTTAAGAACAATACAAGGATGCCTGTAGGTCTCACAGCGATTAGTGTTAACCAGGAGATTCCAGACAATGTAGAAAAAGAGGCAAGGAAACAGCGAGCTACAAAGACAAAAAACAAAGGAACAAATGACGTAACCACTGGCATATCTAAGAGAATCAACTTGAAACCAAATACAAAACTGCTTAAAAACAATGGGAAAAAAATAATAAAAGTTTGGCAAAGTACATCCAAAGAACATACAAAAATGAGCCATTTTCTACATCTCTACAAGAACAAGTACAGTAGTCTGAATAATGACACCCCGAAGATGTTCACATCCTAGTCCCTGTAACCTGTGAATATGTTACTTTCCACAGCAGATGAACCTGATAGAAGCGATTAAGATACAGAGATTTCCCTGGATTGTCCAGATGGACATAATGTATTTCGAAAGATCTTTAGAGAGACAAGAAGATCATAGCTAAAGAAAGATTATACCTGAGTGTGGTGGCACACAACTGTATTCCCAGCACTCTGGGAGGCTGAGGCAGGAGGACAGCAAATCTGAGCCCAGCCTGGGTAACTCAGAGTTGGAGGTCTAGCTCAGTACAAACTGCAAAGGCCCTGGGTTCAACACCAAGTACCAAAAGAAAAAAAGAAAGAAACACTAAGGATGGAGCAGAGGTTGAAAAGATAAGCTTTAAAGATAGGAGGCAAGGCCACAAGCTAAGGAATGTTGGCAGGCTCTGGAAACTAACTGGATATGATAAGGAAATGGATCCCCCACTGAGCCCCAGAGGAAACACATGCCTACCCACACTTCGGTTATAGCCCACTGAAAATGATTTCAGATTTCTGACCTCCGGAACCACAAGACAGTCAATTTGTATTGTTTAAGCTGTTAAGTTGGCAGCAATTTCTCAAAGTAGCAACAAGAAACTAATATAAGTAACAAAATACGACAGGAAAATCTAAAAACTCCTATTCAAGAGAGAAGACACCACCAACTTTAAATAGCTAGAAATTAATCTAACTAGAAATGACAAGATGTACATTCAGTTTTTTTTTTTAAGTTTCTATAAGACATAAAAGAAAACAATACAGTGAGAAATGAATGTCACATTCCTGAATGGAAAGACTCAAAAATGAAAAAAATGTCAATTCTGTTCCAATTAATCTACAAGTGTAATACACTTCCAGTGGCAATTCCAATGGTAATTTTTAGAATTTGGTAAATTATTCACTCATTATATGAATATTTTTAAGGTTCTTACTGTGTCCCAGGCATGCTCCGGGGGCTACATTTGACAAGGTGGTAAGAAAAGAAAGTCCCTTTCTGGATATAGTTCATTCTAGGGAAAGAGCCAGAAAATAAGTGAAAAAATACTACACACATATATATATTCATAATATAATTTTAATAATGATTATTAACTAACTATAATTCACTTTGTATGCCAGTAAGGCCTGTGACGAAAAGCACTGTGCAGACAGGAAGCATGGCTGAGGAAAGCCCTCTGCAGAGGTGACACGTGACAGACTGTGAGAAGTGCTCCCAGCGTCTAGGATGGCAACAGGTACAAAATTCCTGGCTGTTTAAATGTAAACAATCAGCAATAAGGAAAAAGCCAAGCAACTGGTATTGTATTAATCCAATGGAACAGAGGTACTCTGAATAAAACATGGTTTCCACTCTTAATATGCATTTAATTTAGTAGAGGAGTCACAGCCTATATAACACAAATACAATGGAGTATGTAATAAACATTAGGTAAATTTAAGTAATACCTAAAAGGTGATAGGACTTACTGTGTTCAGGTGTTGAGCTGGTTCGCCATATGCATTAACCACTTAGTCCTCACAGCAACCCCATGATGTATTATTCCCATTTTCACGGGGAAGGCAACTGAAGCACACAGGTTATATAGTTTGCCCAAAGGCACAGAGACAGTAGGTGGCAGACCTGAGACTTATATTTATATATAAATGTGACTCCAGAGGAACTGCACTCAACAAAGCACTACCTCTATTTGCTCTAAAATAGATCACAGGAATCTAGAGGGAAGAAAATCCTGGGGTGGGGACATCAAGGAAGGGCATTGGTAAAAGGCACAAAGGTAAAACAGCAAAGAAAACAATCACATGGAAAAAAGAAACACAGAAAAAATAACATAAAGCATACAGTAATTATAATATTGAACAATTGAACAAATGTGAATCCGAACGTATCAGTCCTATCAATAACTATAAATGAACTTAACTTACCTATTAAAAGATGTAGGGCTTGGGGATTTAGCTCAGTGTTAAAGTGCTTGCCTAGCACATGCAAGGCCCTGAGTTCAATCCCCCGCACCTCCCTCCCCAAAAAAGATGTAAAGGTTTCCAATTTGTCTTACAATGAAAGATCCAACCAGATGCTATGTACAGGAGAGGCACTTAAAATGAAGTGAATCAGAAAAGCTAAAGATAAAATTGGGCCATGCTGTATCAGACAAGTAGAAACTATAAGAAAGTAGGAGTTGTGATCCTGATATAAGATGAAGTTGAATGTAAGTCAAAAGCATTAAATATGACAAAAAAGGATACTTTTTAATGCTAAAAGCCACAATCATAAGGAAGATAGCCTGCAACCACCTTTGTAGAGCAAAAGGAAAAGTAAATATGGAAGCAGAAATTAATGATGTAAAATAAGAAAAATTTTTCCATAAAGGGCCAGAAAATTAAGTATTTTTGACTCTCTAGTACAGACAGTTCTGATTCTGCCTCTGTTCCAGTAAAACTATATTTATGAAAACAGGTGATAGTCCAGATTGGCTCATCAGCCATAGTTGCTAATCCCTCTTGTGGAGAGAGAAAAAAAAGTCAGAAACAATTAATAAATCAATATCTTGGAAATAGCCTTTTGTATCCATAGGTTCCATACCTATGGATATAAGCAACCGCAAATCAAAACTATTTGGAAAAAAACTGGGTCCATACTGAACATGTACAAACTTTTCTTCTTATCATTATTCCTAATACAGTGTGACAACTATTTACACAGTATTTACATTGTATTCGATAGCATAGTAACTAGAGGTTATTTAAACTAGGGGTGTGTGTGTGTAGGTTATATGCAAACACTACACCACTTATATGAAAGACTCAGGCATCTTCATATTTTGCTATCTGTCCAAGTCCTGGAATGAGTCCCCTACAAGTACTGAAATGGCTGTACTAACAGACAAATCACTAGGTAACTTAATCCAGAAAAAAGAAAGAAAATGAAAGTAAAGGAAGACATAAGCATTAAGAAAAAAATCCAAAAATTTAAAAAAAAAACTACTTTGCAAGCCACTATGCAAATACGTTTAAAAATTTAGATGAAATAGATGATTACTAGCAAAATACAATTTACTAAAATTGACCCCACAAAACACAAAAAACTTAGACCAATTTCCATAGGAGAAAAAAAAAACTGAAAAGGCTGTCAAAGAACAAACGCAGAGAAAGCCCCATTTCCAGATTGTTCCACAGAATTTGATGAATTCTATTAAACCATTCATTTATTTGGAGAGTCCAAATGCTACATAAACTGTCCCAAGGCAAAATTTTTTTTTAATTTTTTTTTTACTATTTTTACCAAGAACATGTATTGGTACATTGTATACATAATGTTCATAATCAACATGGTTATTTTGTACCTGTACATGATACATCTTGGTTTTCCTCTCTTCCCCTCTTCCCCTCCCCTCCCTTCCATTCCCCTCCCCTCCCTATTTGCAACAAGTGTAGCTACACTTTACTATTTTTTCCCCTTTCATCTTACTTTTCTTTTAACCTTCTTCTTTATCTCCCTTTTCCCTATCTAGTTCTCTCTTTTGAATACTATCTCTCTTTTTTCTTTTTTAAACAAAATATCTATTCTACCCCTTTGTCCTTATTTACACTTATGGTTTCTCATATCAGAGAAACAATTCGATGTGT
>PVJO010012654.1:0-54670 GCA_004026905.1 Hystrix cristata | reverse complement strand
GGGGGTGGGGCGGGCAGGCTTTATTTTAGCTGCTGCCTCAGTCTACATTCTAGGGAGTCTGTATCAGCCTTGTGGCTAAGAGACCACAGAGACACAGGGAAACTAAATCAAATGCATGGTAATAATTGTGGCTGGATTTGGAGAAAATTGCCAGCTGTCATTGGGGAGGATAAAAACACAAGTTCAGTCTGCAAGGAGAGAAGATGAACAAAAGCTCAGTGCGATATAAAATAGGCAGACAAAGGGTTTGAGACTCTTCTAGGTAAGTAGAGCACCAAAGTGTGTTTATACAAAAGCATTTAAAAACGGGACTGAGGAGAACAGTGGCAGATACACAGCACCGGATGGAGGGCCATGAGACTCACTGTAGCCCCAGCCGTGGGTGGCGGAGGGGTTTCTGGGGAGACTGCTGCCTTGGCGGAGGGGGGTGGGGGATGTCAAAGTCTCAAGGTGAAGACTTGATAGGACACCAAAGAAGGGGACCAAACAACATTTGCAAAACTGCCTTCCACGTCTGCAATACTCATTTTATTTTCCTTAGCATAGAGGTCTTGTTCTTTAATGTAGACATAACCTTATTTTCAGTAGATCTCGCACAGTAAAATTAATGCCACCTGAGAACAAAGTTCATACTCAATTAGATCTCTGTTGTCTTTACAATCTCTTTTTCACTGTAAATTATTTTTTCTTGGGAATTGTTCCGAACCATTTTTCAGGGAACGATAGGCTGAGACTTAAATGGTTGTTGATGCATCTGCAAAGGACTGAGAGGAAGACTTGGAAGATCTGGCTCTGTGTAAAAAATTGTGTCACAAAGGGCGCCAGAAACTAAGGATCAGCAGCAGGTGTGGGCCGTTTCTTACTCGTTTGTCTGTTTTTTGTTTTCCTGCCACTTCAGCAGGAATTCGTCTATGCCTACATCTCAAATCACAACCAGCAGACAGTCTAAACAGCTATCCTGAAAACAGAGGCTGATAGAGCCTCTGAAGGAAACCAGGCAGCGTCCTCGATAGGCAATTATAAAGGGTGGTCTGCCTGGCGTACTGTTCATGCGGCTGGTTTTGGAGACATCCACTGCCCCCCTGCACACCTCGCAACCCACTTTCCTCACAGCAGCTCTGGTAACTTACCTAGTGCCAGAAGAGAGCGCGCGCAGGCCGAAACCGTCTGCAGTTGCTCTTTAGCACTCACACTTCCGCCTCTCAGACTGGGCACATGGTGTGTAGTACTGCAGCCACTAACCTACACATGGCTATTTAAATTCAAAGTTACTTAAACAGAATAAAGTAAAGAATTTAGTTTTGCTGTCACACAAGCCACATTTCAAAGGCTAAATTAGCTACCAGCGGCCCATAGTGAGCACACTGGACACTGTAGAATGGCACACTTCCTTATCAGAAGCCGTGCTACTGGGCAGCTCTGGATTAGACCGAGTGGGGTTCATCATTGTGCCCCAACCCGCATCCAAGGAGAGTCTGCTGACTGCTTTATATATGCCTGCCTGGCGTGAGCTCAAGTAGTTTCTGCCTGACACTCCCACCACCCTGAGGCCCTCTGCAGCACAGCCTTCCTTCTCGCCGACTCTCAGTGCCCAAATCTCGCCATGTATATTAAAGGTATGCTTCCAAGTGCAGAGTTGAGGAAGATCTTCCTCCCTCCCTCCTTCCCTCCCTCTCTTCCTTCCTTCCTTCTTTCCTTCCTTCCTTCCTTCCTTCCTTCCTTCCTTCCTTCCTTCCCCCTATTCTTCCTTCTTTCCTTTTCTTTCTCCCCTTGCTTCTTTGATTTAGGGTAAGCAGATGTCTTTGAATTGGCACTGAGCTTTAAGAGGATGTGATTGTTCCACCTGGCATTTAATGAGAAGACCATCAGAAAGGCTAAGGTGGTGGGACAACGGGAATATTTGATCTGGGTGTCTGATTCTGTTATCCAGAGTAAAAGGGGATCGAAATGGAAAGACACTGGGATAGTTGTGCAGAGGTTAACTCGCTGGATGCTCCCCAGTCAGCAGAGGAGTGAAGAAGATCAAACTTTATTGAGTCCCCGACTCTGCTGCTCAGGGCACCAAGTAGCTCTTGAACTAGATATGCTCATTCTTATTTCCACATTTTAGGGAATTTGGACTCAGAAAGTTTGGATGATTTATGCAAGGTCACACAGTTAGTAAGAAGTGGCTATTTTATAACAAGCACGTAAGCCTTTTCTATTCCTACAGGGGACCTTGCAAAAGTTGGGGATGGCTGGAGCTTTATGCTGTGTGTATAGGGGACAATCCTCCACAGAGGGCCGGCCTGGACTTATATTTCCTCCTGCAGTCTTGGGAGGAAGAAACCATGTACTTGCACAAGTTTCACAGAGCTGGCTGTGGAAACCCCTGGAATGCTCTGACAGATATCAGTGGGGAACAAGAGGAAGAAGTCATGATCTTTACCTGTTGTGAAGTACAGTTTGTTGCTTTGTAGAATCCTTTGGGTGTTGCTTTGTTGCTAGATGCACTGCAGACAAATCCAGGACAAGGTGCAGGAGTCTACTGTGGAGTACTTGCTAACAAGTGATGTACCCTTCTTTCTTGCTAGTTTTTAAGTCAGGGCATGGACATTGACATAGCAAGTTCTATGGTGCAAACAGTTTTCCAGGTTTCTAGTTATGGGATATGTGCAAACTGCAAAGCAGATATTTCTGATGATATATCTTGTAAGCAGTTCAATAGTTTTCATACTCTTCCACAGCATTTTACATGATCCTCACCAATATTTTATGAGCCGATATAATTGGTCCTGTTTTACAGGTGGAAAGAACCACACACAGGGTGTTTAAGGGAAATATGCAAATCACAAAGGAAATCAGAAGCCTTGGCTTTTATTATTTTTCTCAAGAACAATAAGAAATAAAGAAAAAATGAACCTCAAATCTAGATTCTTCGGTGTCCATCACCTTTGTCTCATTTTCATCTGTCTGCTTCTTATTCTTGGTTTGGGTATCTCTAGCTTTTAAGCTGGCAAAGTTACTGTATTAGGCCAGTATTGCAAATCTTATGAGAAACACCTGAAAGTCACTGATCTCAGGAAACCCAGAAGACAGACAACACGGACACTGTGTCCTGCCTCCAGGCATTAAGGATTTGGACACAACCTTTCACAGAATATTAGGTAAGTGGAATGAACGAACAGATCAACTTGATTTTTCACCTAGCAAGATACAAACTAGTGGCTTAACTGATTTTCTTTCCACCGGATTCTGAAGGCTTTATTGTTCAAGTTCAAACCAAATAAAAGAGCAAAGAGACTGAGGATATAGCTAAGTGGTACTGTGATTGTCTAGTTTGCATGAGGCCCTGGGTTCAATTCACAGCACCACAAAAGAAAATAAAAGATGCAACATTATCAGGTAAACTGTACAAAATAAATCTTTTAAACTACCATCCAGTAAAAGCCAGGTTCTCTTCTACAGCTGAGTAAACTAACACCCATTTGAAGATAGGATTTGACCTTCTTCTTCTTGGTCGTTAACTCACCAGACCAGAAGGTGACAGCACATATGAATCTTAAGTGCAAACCGGAACCATTAAAACTATTAATAATAATTAGAATTTTGAATAAAAGACTCAACCATCCAGCAAATATTTAATGAATTCCTATTTTGTACTTAATATCTTCTGCATGATTGCCTGACTGTCTGATTTCTGAAAACAAAGCCATGCAGAATAACCTAGGCTAAAATATGAACATTTCCTTCCCCTCCATGTGGCTAATCCAGATAAATGCTTCAGCACTCCACTCCGTGGTACCTTCCTGATAAAGATTTATCTTTCAAAGCCACAGGTGTAAGGAAATGCAAGCAGAAGCTTTGCCCTCCCTAGATGTCCCCCAAGAGAGAAACGTCTACTGGAGAGGAGGGCAGAATCATCTCACATCAAGAAATTGCTTTCAGACATGCAAAACTGGTGAGAAGCCCTTTATAATATTTTCCAGGACGACATTAGATCCATTAATTACCTAATCCTCATGTGCCTTATTAGCCCTCTTAGAATCCTTTCTATGCTTCTAATTCCCATATCGTAAAGGCCTCAGATTTGGGGCTGAAGTGCTTTGGTCCCAATTAGGTCCGCGTGAGGCATGTTGTGCCGTGAATCTCTGCAGCACATTTTACACTAATTATGATCGTTAATTATAAGGGATCCCTGGGAGCCTAGTGGGCATTCCAGAGTCACGCATGAAGCTAAGCAGAGTTTGCAGTCTCAGGAGCACAGCAAGGCAAGTTCAGTTTATAGGGAGTCAAGAAGGAAACAGAAATAATCACAAGGGCAAAGATGACAATGAACAAAGGAGTCTCGAGCACAAGAATAAAAAAACAGATGCTCACTTCAGTTTTCATGAAAGAGGTACAACTTCAGAACTAAACATTTAGGCAGCAGCTCTTAAAATCATCCTTCTCTAAAGTCAGAATTGGTCTCAGGAACCATCATGAGGCTGAGTCTACAAGTAGGGGAGGTGGTTAAGTAAATGTAGTCATAAAAAGAACAGAGTTCAAAGATGGAACCAAGAAAGGACTATACTCAGAAATAATTAACCTTAAAGATATTTTAAAATAATATTCATTCATTCACAAAGGCACCAGGTGTGCTAAGTTCTGTACTGGATAACAGTAGCACAAATTTACTTTGTTGTAACATTTCAGACACAGTTCTAAGCACTGTGTATGGTTTCCTATTTTGATTCTCACAACATATAAGGAAGAGTATTATTCCCATTTATATAGATGAGAAAATGGAGGCATAGAAAAGTATGTACCTTGCTCAAGAACATAGTGAACAAGATAAAATTAAAAAAACAGTACAGAGAGATAACAATCAAGTTCTAAGAAAAAGGTTTAAGTAACACTCAGAGATGCAGGAAAAAAGAAATAAAACTCATTTTTATTAGAAAAAATAAACTGCCCCTTTTACAGATGATGTGATTTATCAGCACAGAGCATTACAATTAATACATTTTTAAAATTCCTAGAACTAATAATGAGTTTGGCAATTTTGTAAAATACAAAATAAACATAAATAATACACAGGTGTAAGTGTAACAAAACAAGCACAAGAGTGGTATGCTTAAAACTACAAATTTAAAATGTGCATTAAAAATGTAAAAAGATTTAAATAAATGGAGAGACATACCATATTCATGGACTGGAAAGTCCATGGGTTAGAAGTTAAAGAATTCACATCATCATACAGATTTAGCACAGTTCCTGTCAAAATTCCATCATATTATTTTGTAAATTTAGACAAGACCATCCTAAAATGTACATAGGAAGCACACACACACACACACACACACACACACACACACACACCTCCCAAAACAAAGAACAAAATATGCTACCGAGAACAATTTTTTAAACGGGGAACACAATGTCATGAATTATTGTACCTGGTTGCAAGTTACAGTAACTGAGAGTGTGTTGCCACAGGATACACATATAGATCAATAGAATGGGATAGAAAATCCCAAAGTAGACAAATATAACCAACTGATTTGGGTTAAACTAGAAAAGTAAATGAATTAAAGGATACACCTTTGAGAAAATGGTATGGAAGAAATTAGGCAAAAGAATGAACGGTGACCTAAACTGAGCACTTCAAAATAAAAATTACCTCGAAATATACCACAGAACTAAAAGTAAAATTCAAAACTGTAAAATTTTTAGAATTAATTATGGGAGAAAATTTTTGAGATCTAGAGTTAAGTAAAAGCATATAGATGTAACACCAAAAACATGATCCATGAAAGAAAAAAAGATAAATTAGACTTCTTCAAAACTATAAACTTTGCAGAATACTTCAATAAGAGTATTAAAATGCTAGCTATAGAATGGGAGAAAATACTTCCAAAGTATGTATCTGTCAAAAGGCTAGCATCTAAATGAGGTGTGATTGATGGTACATGCCTATAATTCCAGCTACTTAGGAAGCTGAGGCAGGAAGATCTTGAATTTGAGGCAAGACTGGGCAACATGGCAAGGACTGTTTTTAAGAAGTTCTAGCATCCAGAATACAGAAAAAATAATCTCAAAACTCAACAACAGTAATGGTCCAAATAATCCGATTAGAAGATGTGTAAAAGACAAGAAAGGACATTTCACTGACGAGAATGTATGTTTGACAAAAAGACACATAAATTCATTTATTATCGTTAGCCATTAGTGAAATGTAAATTAACGCTATAGTGAGATATCATATTTATCAAAATGGCAAAATCTAAAAATATTAAGGGCATCAAATGCTAGTAAAGAGGCTGAGAAACTGGGCGGTACACATTACTGATGAGAATATAGAAATATTAGAATCACTCTGGAAAAAGAAATTGGAGTGGCTTTAAAAACTAAACATACAACTTCCATATTGTTAGCAATTACAGTGCTGGGTTTTTATTCGGGAGAAGCAAAATCACATATTCACATAAAATCCTATATTTGGATGCTTATATAATAGCTTTAGTCATAAAATTCCAGGACTGGAAGCACCTAGATGTCCTTCCTTCAACAGGTGAATGAGTAAATACACTCTTCTACATCTGGCCATACTGTAGAATACTACTCAGCAAAAGGAAGGAACAAGCTAGTCTTATATACAACAACTTGAATGAATCTGCAGAGAATAATGCTGTGTAAAAAAATGGCAATTCCAAAAGGTTTTATAGGTTGTGATTTCAATTATAAAACAATCTTGAAATAATGAATTACAGAAATAGAAAACACATTAGTGGTTTCCAGGCATAAAGGACAAGGATGAGGAAAGTAAGAGGGAAGTAGGTACAGATATATGAGGACAGCACAAGGCAACATTATGGTGAAAATGTTCTGTCTTTTGACTCTATTTGTGTCAATGTTCTTGTTGTTATGGTGTATGGTATGTAGGAAAAAAACTGAGCAAATGGGTATCTGGAATCTCTATTATTTCTAACAATTGCAAGTGAATCTTAAATTAAAGTAAAAACAAAACAAACGAATGACCAATGATGTTGAACATTTCTTCATATATTTATTTGCTATTTTTATTTCTTCATCTGAGAAATCTGAAGAAATGTTCAACATCATTGGTCATTTGAGAGATGCAGATCAAAACAACACTAAGATACCACATCACTTCAGACAGAATAGCTATTATTGGGGAATCAAACAATTACAGGTGCTGACGGGGCTGTGGGGAAAAAGGAACCCTCCTCCACTGTTGGTGGGAATGTAGACTTGTCCAACCACTGTGGAAATCAGTATGGAGATTCCTCAGAAAACTACAACTAGAGGTTTCATTTGACCCAGCTATTCCTCTGCTTGGCATCTTCCCAGAAGAATTAAAATCATCATACCACAGTGTTCTGTGCACAACCATGTTCATAGCAGCACAATTTGTAATAGCTAATTCTTGGAAGCAACCTAAATGCCCAACAACTAATGAATGGCTAAAGAAGATGTGGTTTTTCTACACAATGGAGTACTACATTGCCATAAAGAAGGATAAACTAGAGTCATTTTTATGTAAATGGATGTTCCTTGAGAACATACTCTTAAGTGAAATAAATCAGACACTTATCAGTACACATCAAATTGTTTCTCTGATATGAGAAACCATAAGTGTAAATAAGGACGAAGGGGTATTATATAAATATATAAAGAGATAGTATTCAAAAGAGAGGAGAACTAGATAGGGAAAAGGGGGATAAAGAAGGAAGGTTAAAAGGAAAGTAAGATGAAAGGGAAAAAATGGAAAAATGTAAATAAACTTGTTGCAAATAGAGAGGGGTGGGTGAATGGAAGGGAGGGGAGGGGAAGAAGGGGGAAACCAAGATACATCATGTACAGGTACAAAATAACCATGTTGATTATGATCATTATGTATACAATGTACCAATACATGTTCTTGGTAAAAACAAAACAAAACAAAACAACAACAACAAAAAACAGACTTTTCTTGTTAAAAGAAAGATATTGGTGGAAATGTTGCATAATCTGAGTAAAGTTTTATTTAATTAATAGCAATGTCTTCATTGTTAGTTCTTGGCTTTGACAAGTCTACCATGATTGTGTGAGACACTAACAGGGAAAATTGAGTATTAGGAGGAATTGAATGAAAGATATTTGAGAACTCTGCATATAATTGCAGCTTTCCTGTATATCTAAAATTATTCCAGAATAAAATGTTTACTTTTATTAAAAATACAATTCATTATTTAAAGCAAAAACACCAGTAGTGTAACATAGACTTTATAAAATATGTGAAAGTAAAATGTATGCCAATAATTGCATGAAGGATAGAAGAAAGAAATGGTTGTATTCTGTTGGGAGGGTCATACTTTACATAAGAAGTGGTATAACATTTTTAAAGTAGACTATGGTATATAAAAGATATAAAGTGTAAACTCTAGAGCAACCATTAAAACAAAACAATAAGTTTAGCTAATTAGCCAAGAATAAAGTGAAATAGGATTTAAAATATGATTAATTTAAAATACAGAAAATTAAACCAACAAAGAACAAACAGGACCCAGAAAACAAATAGCTAGACAGATTTAATGGTAAAAAACAGCAATAATTACATTAAATGTAAATGGTCAAAAACTAAATCAAAAGGCAGAAATTGTTAGAATGAATTTTAAAAGTAAAGACACAAGTATGCGTTGTCTGTTAAAGACTCATTTTATAAAATATAAAAATATAGATGTTTGAAGTGAGAAGTAGAAAAGGCTATAAGAGAAGACATTCAAGAGAAGACATTTAAAAGAAGCTTAAGAAACTGTTGATATCAGACAAAATCACAGGTGGATAATACAGGGATAATCACAGTTGTTTCTTGGTATCTATTGGGGAATTGGTTCCAAGGCCTCTCACAGATACCAAAATCCATAGATGCCAAAGTCTCTGATATAAAATGACTTAGTATTTGCAAATAACCTATGCATGTGCTCCTGTACACTTCAAATCATCTCTATATTACTGATGACACCTAATACGATGTAAATGCTATGTAAAAAGTTGTTATACTATGTTGTTCAGGGAATAATGAAAAGGAAAAGAGTCTATACATGTTTAATATAGATGTGGTTTTTAAAAAATATTTTCAATCCACATTTGGTTGAGTCTAGGTATGCAGAATTTGAATTACCAAAAGCAAAGTGGGAAGTTAAGAGTTACACAAGGACACATTCATCAAAATGATATAGCAGTTTTAAATGTGTATTCATTAATAGAATCTCAAAATATCTAAGGTAAAATTATACAACTATACGCAAGCCCATAATTATAAGTGAGGAAGTGATAGGACTAGTAGACAAAATTGTGATAGGAATGTAGAAGATATAAACAATCTTGTCCAACAACTTGGTTTAAATGATATTATCACCATCAGAATGAAAGATGACATATCACTATAGAGTCTATAGATGTTAAGAAAATATTACGAAGAACTTTATGCCAATAAATTAAACATACTAGATCAAATATTTCTATATATATAGATGAATTATACATTATTGATATTTTAATAAGAAAACTTTTACAAAGAACATTACTATTGTAAATTAATTCTAAAAGTAAAAATTTTAGAAAATAAAGAGAAGACCACTTCCAAATTTATCGTGTAAGGTCAAAATTACTCTGTTACAAAATCAGACAAAAACATTGCAGTGAAAAAAGCTACAGACAGATGTGTCTGGTGAGTATAGAGACAAATATTCTTAACAAAATTTGGCAAGTTAAATATAACAATACATGAAAAGTTTAATGCCTCATGACCTACTAAATTAACACAAAAGTTAGAAATTTTGACATTCAAAAAAAAGATAAAAATAACTAGTCCTAATACAATAAAACAGAAGAAAGATACAATTATTTTAGTAGATGTACAAAACGTTTTTGTTAGCACCTAATATTTATTCTTAATGAAATCTGTCATCAAATTAAGTACATGGAAATTTCTATAAACTAATGCAGGTCATTACCAAGAAGTTACAATTCATTTCCTACTTAATGGTGAAATTCTGCCTGTTTTCTTCCAAAGATTAGAATAAAGTAAGAAAGTTTACTAGTACCACTTCTTTTAATTTTTGCAATAGAGTAATAAGAATATAATAATAATAGTCATACTAATTGGAAATGAAAAAATACAATTTTGCAGATGACACAACTTTATACATATATGATTTTATTCACATGAAATTACAGAAAAGACAAATAATAATAGTGACAGAAACAGGTGGGAGGTTTTCTGGGTTTAGAAAGATTAGCCAGGAAGACGCATAAGGAAATCTAATCTATTGGGTGAAGAAAATAAAAATAAAAATTTGTTTTTAAATACCATCAATATACAAAGAGACAATGATAATTGTTAAATCCTTTTTGTAACAACAGTCAAAAAATCACCTAAACATAAACTTTTCAAAATATGTGTAAATACAGTGAGATATACAAGGGAGAACATTCATAATTTAATAATTGATAACAAAAATGTAAATAAATTAGGTGCTATAGTTGAGCATGAGGATACTCAATTGTTTGGAGGTAAAAATGTCCCCAAATGAAAATGAAATATCAAGGCTATTCTGTATAATATCATAAAAGAGTCTTTCTTAAACGTTGATGAACTAATGCTAAATCTGATATAGCAAAGCGAAGTCACTTTCTCTACATGTTCATCAAGATTTAGTGAAAAATGTAGTCATGAAGAGTATTTGAACATTGGTAGTGCAGAACACCCATGACATGGTGTAGTACTTGTAGGAAAACTCCTGCCTGTGTGGATAAAGCATGTCACAGAGCTGGTATTTTAAACCAGTGGGGCGAGCACAGTTTAATCAATGTGTGATGCTAGGATTGTTGATTATTTATGAAAAATAAAAAAATATTTCATCTCACACCATCCACAAACAAAGTAATTCTAGGTATATTTAAAATTTAAATACAAAAATGAAAATTCATTTTCAGAAGAAAATACAGAAAAATATCCTCGCAAATTTATAGTAGTAAAAGGATTTGCAGAATAAGATACATACAACGAATCATAAAGGACAAGATTGATAAATTTGACCCCATTAAAATTAAAATCTTTCACATAACCAAAAATGTCATAAAGAAAATTAAAGGGATTTCTAATACATGAAGATTAGTGACTAAAACATAAAAAGCCCTCCTTGACACTAAGAAAGGACAGTAGAAAAGTAGAACATATATTTGAACAGGAAGTTCACAAAAGCAGAAATATGAACTGCCAGTAGACATATGAAAAGAAGTTCAACCTCATTTGTATTAAAGAAAATATAAATTAGAACCAGAAGTTGTCAGTTAAAACCACGGCATGGGAAATTGTGCTGGGGAGTATAAAAATTTGCACTTTGGAAAGCAATTTGGCGTTTTCAGTACAATCAAGGAGAGGAATAGGAATATAGCCTAGTGACTCCACTCCTAGAAAATTTCTTGCGATATGTACTTAGGTAAATGTGTTTAAGACTGCTTATTACAGCATTGTTTTTGACAGAAAAATTGAAAACAACTTAAATAGCATCAACAAAAGAAGGGTAAATAAACTGTAGTTTAGTCATACAACAGAATGCCTTGCAGGTAATAAAATATATTTGTTCTATAGTGACATCAATTTACTTAAAATGTTACAAGGAAATAGCAAGTTGCTTACAAATACATACAGTTTATATACAAACTGTATATACAAATACAATTTGTATATGTGGAAAGTACACAGAGCAATAACATATACTGATTATAGAAACATAGCTATGTAGCACAAGTATGAAAAGCATGTTTATGACATATCACCAATTCCAGAATAGAAATTACTACACATACGAAGAGGGAAAGTTAATTAAATTGAGAGGGGAGGGAAGCCTTTAGTTATAACTTCAAATTTCTATGAAAATAAATGTGGAAAAATAAATTAATATTTGGTAAATTTTGATATTGTGCTTAGTTTCTTATATTATTTTCAATATTCTTTGTTCATGTCAAATTTTTCTTAATTGCAAAAGTAAAATTCCGACCTGAAGAGATACTTTATATACCTACATGCCCAGGATTGGGTGGAGTTCTGATTAGAGGTCAAAGGAGTACACTACGTCTTCAGTGAGAGGGGTTGGATTTTTGTCCTGGGAGTGGCTGCTAGCGGCAGTGGGGCTGGTTTCTAGTCTCCTTTAGTCTGCACTTGGTTTCTTCAGCTTTACCTGCAGCTCTGTTAACTGTCCCTGTGCTCCATTCTCTTTGGATAAGCCCTCTACATAGAGTATGATCTCCCACAGTGAGCCCGCTTGCTTTCTCTGTACACGGGGCTGTGCACAAAGAGCTCCTGGTACTCTCACATCGTTTATAGATCACGAATAGAATGGCTGGAGAGCCCTGCTCCTAGGAAAGCCAGACTCACAGCAGGGCCTCTTTCACCCCGTCCTCCTGATGGAGAGAGCCGTTTGCTCTCACCTGTAAAAAGCCAGAAGAGAGGAGCAAATCAGAGTGGACCTCCGAGCCGGACTCCCTGGGATGGACTCCTAACCGTGCCCTTTATTAGCTGAGGCCTTGAGGGAAATTATCTAACTTCTCTGTCTCTCGGTTTCCTCTTCTAGAAAATGAGGCTGCAACAGCTAACTCTGAGGGATTTTCTGAAGATTACATGGAATAGTGCAGGAGCATTTATGTTCCAAAGAGCCCACATGTGAATACCTTCCTGAGCATTTGACTTCCAAGCGGTTGCTCCCTGCAGCCAGGTCTTGAGGTTGGTGGTCTCCCTTTGCCTTTTTGACTCTGTCTCTGATCGGTCTGATTGTCTGCTTCCTTTACACAGAGCATCCTAAAGGAGCTAGTGTTGTAATAATAACAACAGACAAGTTAGGAAGAATTACCCTCCCATCTCTCTTGTAAACGTCGACAGGTTCCGTCGTTATATTACAATCCCAATTAAAGAGAAATTCCCCGCTAAGCCATAAACCTAAAATGGAAAAAACCCTATAGGGATGCATAAGCCTCTTCCCTGAACAAACCTGCTATTTATCCTTTTTTTTGTCACTGCTTATGTGTGCTCAAATCCCCACTGAACCAATCCTGCAAGCCGATGAAGAAGTAAAGCTCCTGCATCCATCCCTGGGTCTGTCAAGACTCTACTTGTAACGAGTCTCCCATGGATTTGATTATTATTGGGTATTAATTATTAATGGTATTTCCAGCAGGAAGCCTGTGGGGGCTTCTTTCCCCTCAACCTCTGTTTTGAACTGGAATTAAAAAATAACCAAAAAAATCTCCCCCAGAAGAGATGGGGGAGGAGAAAAGAAAAGAATCAAGGGGATCCCTGGCTAGTCTTCACCACAGCTCCGCTTGGTATTCTGGGTCTGTTCTCATCATTAAGCGTTGGGGGATGCAGTTCTGCTGTGCGACAGCGTCCTCCAGCTGTACCCGCTGTCTCAGAGCCACAAAGGAGAAACAAAACGCCCTTCTGCCTGCCTCCTCTCCCTGTACCCTTGCCACCCCCAACCTTGTCTTTTTTGGCAATTAATTTCCTCTGATGGTTATGTTAATTTTAATGGCTTCCTAATGATCAGAAATATTTGGCAGATTAACATCATTTAACTCTCCTCTCCCTGGGGGGCGAGAGACAGGGAGGGGGTTAAATAGTGTGAAACAGCTGGAAAAGAGGAGCTGTGCCAAGCATGCCGACGGGACAGAGAGATGGACACCAGGAATGGCTGGAGACAGTAAAGCCTACTTTAAAAAATGGTAGCAAGCTTGAAAGATGGGAAGCAGTGCCCCAGCCCCACCCTGCATGACACTCTTCTTTATTCACTGCCAACCGTCCATATGATGCTTCCTAGCAATGTTTTAAGGACGACTACACCTGTCAGGGTGTCTGGAAGGTAAAGGCAGAGCAGATGTTGAGATTTGTGCCATGAAAGGAAAAAAATTCCACCTCCACTGGCAGAAAGGATCATGTTTCTGATCATCCTGAAGGGGTCCTTCTTCCACTGTCGCGTTCCCCTTCCCGGGAAGGCAGTGGTCCCTGCGTGGTGCCACAGAGGGAAAGATGGAATTTAATTTTACTGGTGTTCAATCAAAACAGAATAATGTGTTCAATATGTCTGCAGTGTAAGCGAAAGGGAGAGATTTGTGAACTTCTGGGAAGCAAGGGATTCCAAGCAGAGCTTTCACATTCCCTCACATATATAAACATAGAAATTACAGTGAAAAATATGGACAAATCCAGGCTGGGATCTCCACCGCCTCCCCCATGTCGTTACTCGAAAACCAAGGCTGACAGTCAGGCACCTTCCGTTTAATCCCAGGCTTAATCCAGAGAGTGTTTTGTCCACTGTGTCAAGGGACGAGGTGGGTGCTTCTGACTGACAGATGTGCTGAGTAGGGAAGAATCCCGCAAAGGAAGCCAGGAGAAGCTCCACCTCAAGTTCCCTTCAAAATCCAGCAATCTCAGGGTTGTAAGTCTGTTTATGAAATGCCAACAATCCATGACATAAGAGCAAAAAACCCAGAAATAAACATCCCAAAGTACTACGTGGGCCTGAGTTAGAATAGAGAGTTGCAGGTAATAATTGTCTTTTATAATAATTTCCTAAATATTTAATGCAATGATATATTTTGTAATGATGGATGTGTGCACTGAGTGTGCATCTGTGCATAAGATCCTCTACTTTTTGTGTGGATCCAGATCATCTTGGGAACTTGTTAAAAATATGGGTGTCTGGGCCCTACTTTACAGCTCCTGAAATGAGTACATGAATAAACAAAATACATGCATATCACTTAAAAGTCCTATCTTCCCCTAACCTCACCTACCACTCCAGATCTGTCCATCCACCAAGGTGTCCCACACAGTCTGCACTTTATTCACATTGCTCAGCCAAGTTTATTCTAAGAGAATGCTTTACTTTTACATAAGTTTCTAGGAAACGTATTGTAGGCATGCATTCTTTCCATAAAACAATTTTAAACTCTATTTTTCTTTCTTGGATATGATTTTTAATATTCCAGTGACAAAGCCCAGTGTCTGCCAGAATTCCCAGTAGTTCCTCTGCTTTTCTTGTAGATTTAAACACTTTTATGTTCCCAGAAGCAAGGAAGAGTCTACACATGCCTACACACACTTACATTACTATTATGTAAATTCAGTTAATTCAGTTAAAAAAAAAACTAAAGTTAATCAAATTTGTAGTTGATTGAATGAAGCATTTGGGAGGATTTTTTAGAAACCTTTTACTCAGTATGTATCATTATTAGTCAATCAGTCAATACTGAGGATGTTAGCATGCAGCAGTAGAGGGGCAGCTTTCTTGTTGTAACTCTCCAGTGACAGCGCAGCCATGTAATATGATTTTCTCTTCTTAATTTCTATAAATCAAGTTAATAATGATAATTGTACCAAATGAAAAAGAAACCTCTCTTGGTTACAGTGCCACCTCAGAGATGGATGGTTGCACACACACACACACACACACACACACACATATCCACACACTCATACCCACAGACACATACAGAGTACACAGCAGCTAGGCTCTGCAAACTGCTGCCACATTTGCATAAAGATGTGTGATCCCTGGTAGTGTGCTTTTTAAAGACACTGTCAGTGAGACTAAACATGCTCCCTCCTTCCCGCCTAGCTAACTGCAGAGTGCTGCAAGCAAAATGCCAAGCGCTTCATCCCGTTTTTGTCTAAGCAAGAGCTATGATGCAGAGGAGTCTGTCAAGTCCTCCACCTTCTGTCTTTACTACTAAATGACCAATATTCTCCTGAGGCAGCTGATTCTGCCGCCAGGACAGGCAGCTGCCCACATTGGGCCTGGACTGGCTTCCAGAGCCAGGACATGGGATTCCACAACAATCAGATACCCACTTCTTCAAGAAGGGACCACCCATTTGTCTGGCTGCGTGCGGAACATGCTCTTGGAACTTGTCCGTTGCCCATTTTTCCCAGTCCAAGACACTCTAGCTAGACAACGCTTGTTCACAGTAACACCTTCCGTTAACTGGCCTGCCCACTTCTGGGAGCACTTGTACATCCAAGCTCTCCTTTCACCTATCATGCTGGTTAGAACGCATGCAGTCTTCGCAACACATATGTGATTCTGTGACACGCTAGTGACCTGGGCTTGGGGACTGGCAACTTCTGATAGACCCTGTACGGCTGGAAAAGATTTTCCTCAATCCTCGTATGATTCCCGGCTGGATCTGAAAAGAAAGCTGGCAAAGACAGATTAACAGAAGAAAAGCACATACATTCATTTAATAGACGTTTTACATGACACAGGAGCCTCCACAGGAAGTGAAAACCCAAAGAGATGGCTAAACTTGCGTACTTTTATGCTCGGTTTGGTGAAGTGTGCACAGTGGTGGAGAAATAGGATCGAACAAAGAGTATGATGTAATGGTCACAAACTTGGGGAAGTTCAGCAAGAGCCGTTCAACTTCCCTCTGTGACACTTTGTTTTCAGAGGAACGCGGGCATATGGGTGTGTCAATGGTGGGCACTTACCTCAGGGGGTTTCACGACCTGCTTCAGGGAGGATCAGAAAATCCCTTCTCTCTTCACGTGTGCCTCAGAGGAGAAAGGTGAAGAAAGGTCAGAGAGAGCAGGAATGCTTTTGCAGTGTTTTTCAGATTCTCTCAGCTTTAAATACTCGGTGTGCCAAGATGTCATATTTGGAGGTCTCATCTCCAGAGTCCTGTCAAGACCAACTCAAGATCCTTAGTGACTGAAAAATTGCCCTTTTTTCTATTTGGCCTCCAGCTGAAATCTCTATCTGTTCAGTGTAGACTGAAAATACGTCAGCACCCTGTTTCTTCCATGGATTGCATGGCTCCCAGACGGTAGGCAGCAACCACGTAAACCTACCCGAGATTTCAGCCTCACGAGAAGGTGCTGAAAAGAAAATCGGTCCTGAGTAATGTCGATTGCAAAGTTTGCGCAATCATTTGCCATTGCTGGGCACCTACATTATGCCTGGTACTTGATTTTATATTATCTCATTCAATACGTGCAGTGTCCATCGAGTAGGTACATTCATCTCCATTTCTGAGGAATGGGAACTGAGGTCCACACGCCTACAGGCAAAGAAACTAGGACTCAAACCTAGTTCTTTCTCCATCTGAAACCACCAGACTTTTCCTCAGATTTCGTGCTCCTTTTCTTACTGGGAGCTGTCTATGAGGGCAACATTTTCTACTGGTCTCCTGAGGTCCAGCGAATGGTAGTCACATCCTACTTACCGTTCCGCTATGTCCATAAATCATGTGCTGTCACCCAAGGTGTGTTTTTCTGCCTCCTACGACATTGTGTACTCTTTGCAGGCAGCTGAGATGTCTCATTTATTGTCATAGCGCCACCAGCCAGCAGAACTCTTAGATCATTGTAACTTCTCAACAAATGTTTGTTGAATCAGTGAGCAAGTGAGTAAACACATATACCTGAGGTCTGTGAAGAATAAAATTCTGAAATTATGTCTTAGAAAGCAGATATGCACTTGTTCAGGGCCATCTGGAGCTTGTATTCTGAAGATGACGCTGCCAAATTCACCATCCCTGCCCTTCCCAGCCTCCCCAGTCTGACAGTAATCTTAGCACTCGTAACTGGGAATTTCTGAAAGCGACAGAAAAGCATTCCCTTCTTTGTGTGGCAAACTTAGCCAGCTATGGCAGCTCTCTCCAAGCTCCTAAGTTTCTAAAGTATCTTCTGACTACCAAAGCCCAATGTTGTGATAAACACCCAGTGTTTCTCAAACTATCCATGATGGGGAAAATCTAGTTTATCATAATCTGATATTTATGGAAAATAAAACATCACATATTTGGATGTCGTAGCAATGTCAGACTGACATAAAAGTTTATAGATCTTTACTCTCATTTTCTTTACCTCCTTTGACTAGCAGTGGTGCGTGATCCATGCTAATTTATAGACCACACTTGGATGAGCACTGATGTAGATCACCAAGTCCAGATGTTCCTCTTTAAAGCAGTGGAGTTAAATAGAAATGGAATTTAAGGCGCATGTATAGTTTTAAATTTTCTGGTAGCCATATTAATAAAGGTAAAAGGAAATCGGTGATATGAAGTGAACTGCTACGTTTCATTTACTTCAGTAAGTCCCAAATATTACTATTTCGATATGAAATCAATATAAAATCATTAACAAGATATTTTATATTTTGTTTTTGGTACTAAGTCTTTGAAATCTAGAGTGCTTTATGTACTTATAGCACATCTCCATCTCTGTTTAGGGTGTCACACCGCCAGCGCTCAGTGGTCACATGTTGCTAGTGAACAGGCCACACTAGAGCCCTCAGGGCCATGTCTCTTGCTGTCCCTAAAGTCTTTTGGACTGCTCTGTTGTACTATAGAAAGTCCCTTAGTCACTGCCAAACTTCAGAAAGGTCCCAACTCGCCATGACCCCTGCATTTGGCTTCAGGAGTCTAGAATTAAACACTAGCCCAGTAAAAAAGGGACAAAAAAGGCAAAGCAGTGAGTGCCAAGAGGAAAGATACTGTCACACACAGGAACTCTGAGCAGTTCAGCAAACCATTCTATCAAGTGCCAGCACAGGGGCTAAGTGGAGGACATGCCGAATCTTTGTTGGTCTCCTTATGTTGTAGAGTTGGAACCCCATATTCGTAGATGCTAAAGACTCTAGGATCCTTTCTAGCGGAAAAAAGATTCCTAGATCTAGAGCTTGCCCTCAGCTGCGCTCTGGGCCAGCCTTACTCCTACTCTTACTTTGAATTCCCAGGTCAGCATTGAACAAGTTTCGCCCTCCTTCCCCAGCGACTTAATTTTTGCCTAACGAGTAGACAACTGCACTTGGATTTGTTGTCCTTCAGAACTCACTACCAACCATCTGGATGTTGATCTTTTTTCATGGGACCTCTACGTCTGACCTTCCTGAGAACCATCCTGAGTATTGCACTGAATTGTGAAAATCGGCTGAGGACGTGTGACCTGCCCGTTCTCTGCCTTCGTCCACCCTTCCTGTGCCCTTGCAGTCTTGTCATATATGTGCTATGTGAACACAGCTAGACCCAGCTTTCCATTGCTTAGCTTCCAGTTCTGACAGTTATTATCATCAAGCACTATCTAGTGCATACAGCTAACACAGATAAAATGACTTATGTTTTCATGACGGGTATTTAGACTCAACAACCACGTTATTAAAAAAATCAATTAGCTATAAAAAATCTTTGCTCCAAATTCCTTTTCCATTTGCAGCATGGAAGTAGTGGCTGGTTAGCATCTGGGTGTCCTCGAGACATACTGAGCGTTTCATTCATCATACATGACATTTGCATATTGCAAATACCATACTTTATGCTCATGCCTTCCAGGAGAGTCTAGAGACTATGATTGCTGCCTAATCCTCACATAAATCATTGCACCAGGGAGTACACTTCTAAGCACGGGGCAAATCAAGGGTTGCTCTGCCTTTAGACTCTTCCTGGGACCATCTCATTCTCTTCACATCCCAAGTAGATTCAGTGCCTTCATTTTCTCTTCTTTCTTGTAGCTATTAAAATTCTATTAGCCATTTGTGAATATTATTTTATACCATCTGCATTTTCTCTAAGTTGTGTAAGTGACAGCTGCAATCATTTGTATGCATTTTGTGTGCAGGATTTTTTTGCGTGTGTGTGTGGAAGAACAAAACCTTTCCTTTGTGTGACCATGTATCCAAATAGAAAGATGGATTGTTTGTAAATCGATTTCTCTTCTCCACATTAGCTTATTTGCTGAGGAGACAGAAACAGAAGATGTTGAAAGAGGGAAGGCAAAAACATTTGATCTCAAACAGCAAAGTTTAGTTTGCTTTGTCTCAGCTCTTGCTTTGCTGCCTCTTAATCAAATTTGACCTTACAACTGCTGTTAGACTGTGTTTTTTGCTTTGCATCTGAGGGCCTTCCGGGGATCTTCCCCATATCCCTGCTACTCAGTGTCTGTCTCCTTCCTTCATGTCTCATTTAGCAGAAAAATGCATGCAGTCAAGCTGCTCTTTTCTTTCCTGCCCCAAAATAGCTCTTCATCTTCTTTAGGGAATATGTAAAATGGGGTGAAAGGACAGGAAAACCAGCCATAGCTTATCCTACTAGGAAATCACTGCTTCAGAAGGCAGAGCATGATGACCTGGAAGTGGAAACTGCCCTGTTTTGAACATCGCCTGACACACCACACCAAGCTCCAATACTGCTGGACTCTAATTAGTGTAAGCTGACTTGTGCCTGAAAAGTTCAAGTACATTCTCAAGGAGGTTAAGTCAGCCGATTGATAGCTGAACCTGATTTAGCTGAACAGTTCCTTTGTGCCATATGAGGAACCAAGAACTCTTAGGTCAGGCTTTTGCAAGGTGACCCAGTTGAATGAGCCTACTAACAACCTTCTGTGGTTTGTCCCTTGTCTCAAGACAATTTCCCCGAAGGTCAGGGACTCGGGTGAACCAGGGCATCTAATGTCAGAAGAGGCTGCAGGAATGAGTGGGGAGAAAGAAGGCCTCCTTACACCCTGCTGCACAGGTGCCTTGCTGGCCTCACCTCAGTCTCGATCAAGCCATTAAATGTGGCAAAGAGACTGTCCTGTGGCCCAGGGAGACCTGTATACACACATATGATCAAACAACTAAAAATTGTACGTCTTATGCAGTCAGCCACTGGATTTGCTAATAAAACTTCAGCTCCTTTTTTAAAACAAGAAAACTGTGCATTTCAAATGTTGACATTATATATATATATATTTTTTTTTGTGGTGCCGGGGATCGAACTCAGGCCCTTGTGCTTGCAAGGCAAGCACTCTAATCACTGAGCTACATCCCCAGCCCGACATTATATTTTTAAGTGGCTAGACTTATATGCACTTTGCTCTGTTAAGGGACACTCAGACTCTGGAGTAGGACAGTGATAGAAATAAATATTGACCTTCTACTAGGTCAGACATCATTAGCTGACTGACCTATCTATTATTATTGCATACTCCCTTTGTTCTTCAACAATTATAAAAGCTCAAAGGGTCAAAGTTTTCCCAGAGTCCTTTGCAGCAAATGGTTACATTGTGGTAGAGTTTGACCAATGAGGTTTAAGCAGCAATCTGGTAAGAGTTCTTAGCGTAAGGCTGCCAAATTTAGCAGAAAAACTACAGGACATTTAGTTAAATTTGAATTTTAGATAACCCACGAATACTTAGCACAAACATGTCTCAAGCACTACACAGGAAATACCTATCTTGAAGAATTTATTTGTTATTTGTCTGGCTTTCAAATCTAACAGCACATCCTGTATTGTACACGACGACGCTGTCCATGCTTACACGATTGCATCACACGTAGGTCACACCAGCCTCTTCCTTTTCCTCTTGTCTTAAGGTCAATAGGTCAATATGTGGTTGGCCCTCCACACTGATGAGTTCTACATTCTCAGATTCAACCAATTACACACTGAAAGTGTTCTTGTCAGTTTCCCTAAAGAATAGAGTATAACAACTATTCACATAAATTACACTGTATGAGGTCTTATAAGTAACCTAGAGATGCTCTTAAAGCACAGAGGAGGATGCGCGTAGGTTGCACTATTTCCTATATGAGATTGGAGTAGCTGTGGATTTGGGCTTACTCAGAGGTTCTTGGAGCCTGCGCTCCGTGAATACTGAGAAATAACTGCAATCTCAGAGACGCCGACTGAAAGCGCAGACAATACGTAGGCTCTGACCAAATGTGACTAATATCCAAACTTTGGACTGTTTGCTTTCTGACAAAAATAAACCCAACATATGTTTAAATTATTTTAAGTAAGGTTTTCTATTACTTAGCACACTTATTCTGTGCCAAATATCGTATACTTTCTCGATAGTCTACCTCGTTTAAATACAACTATTTTTTGAGATGAGTGTTATTGTGTCTCTTTTCCGATGAGAAAACAGAAATTGAAAGACACCGAGTACTTTATGTCTCATAAAATTGATGGGCAGCGTTCAGCATGCATGTAGTAGATTCTGACACAGTCCTCATGTTTATGTTCTCATGTACTAGCTTACTCTTTCCAACAACTTTTGAGAAAAATACTGTAATCACCATCTACTTTATAGATGAGGAAACAGGGCAAAGATGCATTCAGGCATTTACTCAGTGCAACAGAGAAAGGCTTCAATTCTGTGTGCTGAGATTTCAGACCCTGCTCTCCTGACTACACCCGCCAGCCAGGGAGACGGCTGGCGGTCACATGGAGGCTTGTTGTGCTAAGGCCAGTAGCCTTTTCAAGGTGCCTGCCTGGTCCCTTATTTGGGCAAACAATGGAATACTGTATTGGTCTGCTAGATTTCAAAACCTGGAGCAAATTCTGGCCTCGGGTAAGGAGCATGAGACTCTGCCCACAAGTTGCTCCTGAGATTGGCATGAAGTGACTTCTGCTGTGCTAAGGACCCTGTCGTGGGGTTCTCCTTGTTCTCAATGAAGTACCCTCGTGCTCCATACCACCAAAGCACCTGGGGAGCCAGGTACCCTAGAAGTAGTTGCTTGCCTTTCCCTGTATCCCCTTATTCTACTTCAGTACAAATTTCATAGCCTTGAGAAACCTGATGTCTAGACTTACCTCTGTCCAACTTGCCCAAGAAGACAGATTTATGTCAGTGCTCCCTTGTGTGGCCGTCGTTCTAACCTTGACCTTCTGGGTGTACTTGGATTCACAGGTAACTCCTGTCTGCTTATGGTGCCCATAGTCAAATTCCTCTCATGACAAGCTAATGCTACTTCCCGTTCCTTTCCTGGGGCTCATTCTGCACTTGGACAGAGCTTAAGGTTTGCTCTACTGCCCTTGGGCAGCCTAAGATCAAACAATTTACTTTAGCTTTGTATGAATAGGTTTTTCACCCTTAAAACAATCCCAAAAGTCAAGGAGTTGCAGGTTCGGCATTCTGCGTACTGAATGAGAAAGTTGTTTATTTATTCTTATTTTTTGGGTCATCATTCATTGAAATAACAACGACCTCACTGTATTGAAATAGAAAGAATCAGTGCTTCCTTACAGGACTCTTCCTGTAAGGATTTAATTCATCATTTCTAAGAGAAGACGAATGTTCACAGTGTGAGGAATTAAAGTTCTTTAATCTCACAATCTTTTAAAATCAAACAATTGACTTACCCGGCTCCTTTTCAATTTTCTCTGGAGGTCATCACGTCTCCTCATTTCTATGCCCTTCATAGGTTTGAGTTTCTGGTCTTCTTTGTCATAATCAGGTGTGTGGCACTCAAGACTGGACAGAGGAGCCTGCTGGTAGGAAATCATTATCTGCTTTGTTCTTGAACTGCTCTCCACATGCGCCCCTGTTTGTAAATACACAGAACCAAGCAATGAGCAAGTCAAATTGAAGGCCTTTTGGAAAATGATTTCTTGATTTCATCGCGTTTCCCAGGAAAGTAATTGGTGATACCATTTTAGGAGTAAATGAGGTTTGATTGCAAAGAGATTTGTCTTCAGACCATATTTACCCAGGCACTACTTTCTACACTAGAATCCTTAAAGCTCGACTTGCCTGGTTGTTGCTGAACTCCTTCGAAGATCTGACCATAAAGTTTTTGCATTCAATGTGTTTCCCCTGTGGACTGAAGCTGAAGCATTTGGAACTCAAGACGGGCATGCGCTTCTGGAATAGGTTGCTGTCACAGGGGCTACAATCCATCTTTGAGAGCAGCCAGAGATACCAAATTCCCCCCTTTATTACACAAGCTCCAAATAAGATTTTTTATTCTAAAAAACATCATAATACTTTTTATACCATTCCCAAGAAAAGGGTAAAGCTTACTAATTTTTAATTTCCTTAGCTTTTCTCTCTAAATGAGGAACAGATTGAGGAGGGACAGATTTGATAATCATAGTTGGTTGCTAGCTGCTTTGTTAGCACAATCTATTCCTGAGATTTTATGAGATCTGGCTTACAAAGCACTAGTTGATAAATGATTCAATATTTAACCATGATTTACCTGTACCATGTGGAAGAAAATTATGCTGATGGAGCTGAAATCACAGGAACAGAGATTTTCACATCCCATAGAATGTGTCAACATAGTGTTGAGTGTGAATCACTCACTTGGGATATAATGTGCTCCTCTTTTGAGGATCCAGGATTTCATCTCAATGCAAATGATGGATGGAAGTAAACAAAACGGAGGCCCAGTGCACTGGCTGGTGACATGTGGTAATAAAGATCAGCAGTGAGGGAGGGAAGGGCTCCCCTGCCATCTCTGCATGTCAAAGGAGTAGATTTTAAACTCAGTGGGTGGCTTGAGCCTGGAAAGCAGAGAAGCATTCAGACCATATGGAAATCAATAGGGCTTCATGAAAGGGAAGATGAGAACCATCTTTTCCTCTTTAAAGGATGAGTCACAGAGGAAGCATGATACCTGGGCTCCCCCCAAAGCCTCCTACCTATATATTTATTTGAACATTTTCTTCACCTACACCGATAAGACCTAATCTGCTACAATTTAGGTTTTCTGTCGGATACAGCCTATAGGGACATTGGAAAGATGATATCAAACACAGAGTTGACTCAAATTAGCACACTTGAGTCAGCAGACTAATGCAATATTTATAGTACTAAATCCAGTACGCTAAGAAAGCAGATTAGTGCAACTAAACGTAGTAAAAATTTTATATTGAGTTTAGGGAGGGTAGAATATAGTTAATCTAGCAATAATCGGCGATTTTTTTGGTTTGTTTATTAGACAATAAGCTCTTCATACACAGCATATACTTTATCCCTTCTACTACTTGGGCAAGAGCAGATGTGTACATATATATATATATATATATATATATATATACACATACATATATATACACACATATATTTGTATATATACGTGTATATATACACATATATATGCATATATGGGTATGTATAAATGTATATATAATATATATAAAATGTGCATGTATACATATATATATATTTTTTTTTTTTCCTTAGAGAACAGGATTTTTCAGAAGCAATATAGATTTAGGATGAGCAGTATTTGGAGAGGGAAATGGTGAATGGGAAGTGACTGCTGATCTTGCTAGGAAGAATATGCATGGTGCAATTCCCATTCCGCTATATTAATCTCCAACTCCTGGACAATCTGCCTGGCGCACTAGTCCAACTTAAGACCACACTACTAGCTTCTGTCTTATTAACCTGATACATCTAGGGCCAAAAGCAAAATGTGGCATTGCTTTATCTTTTTTCTATAAATTCCCATCAAGTTAACCAGATTTTCAGTCACAGCCAATAAATACACCATATTCTGGTCTTTCTCAAGGCCCAAGGCATCTTAACTTGGAGTCCAGGCCAAGAATGAAAATGAGATTTCAGGCCCCTTTAAACTGATTCTTGGTCTTGCAGTTAGACTGACAAATGACATTATGCTTGTAGAATCGAGCAAGTGCCACGGTCCTTATCCTCAAAATCTGATGGCCTCAGACTTATACAAAGGACCAGGTTCCCTAATGGTGGTATGAACAATACCACCCAAAATACTTAGTTGCCTTTGTCTCAGGCTTATTTGGACATTTTTTCCCCAACTTTGCGAGGAGGCAGACAGCTTGAACATCATAGCGCTCTTTGCATAGCACCATGAAATATGGATGTATTTAATTCCAGCATTTGAACTAGGAACAGTTTTACTAGCAGAAAATGACTATATTATAGGTATGCAACATAAAATCACAACACATGTGTGCGCAAAACAAGCTCTGGAGGGAAGCACGATCTGTTGTTTCTGAGTTTTGCCATTAATATTCATTTCCTGCTTGTTCATTTGTTTTGTTGTCTGCCTCACAGACAAGCGGCAGAAACCACCAAAGGTTTTAGAAGAATTTATGGGAGAAAAATTTAAAATTGAAAACATTCTATCCATTCAGTTATTGTTGCCTCTAAATTGGCAAGACAGCCATTAATCAATTTCAGCAATGAAAATTCTTGGATGAGTGTGCGGACCATCAGTGATTTTTGGGAAAGCAGCTTGAGAAATACAAACCCTCACTGGTATGATGTTGTTTAAAAATTTGAAATTTGGGGACAGAATTTGAGACCTGGCTATCTCAATTTATAATTGCATGCTCGTAGGCATATTATTTAACCATTTTGGACCATACTTTCCCTCTCTGTGAAACAGTTAGAATAGTAACATCTTAGGATTGCGCAGCTGTTAAGTGAGGTTGTACTTCATTAAAGGCACTGTGACTCTAAGTAAAAGAAATAAATTTGGGGTAAACTAAGCAAATGGTAATTTATCTTAAAAGATATTAGGATTTTATAAAATTCTCAAGAGCTGAAGAATCAGGTATGTGTATAAATCTGAGATGAGCAGTTCTGGAAATTCAGAAATACAGAAAAGATAGGCTGCATATTCCAAAACCAAACTGTCTTCCACAGTTGAAGTGTGTAGAGTGACTGATGGCTGCTAGGTACTTGCTCTCTACCATTTCATACAACTTTCTGACATTGTTTGAATCATAGTAAGTAGAGCTGATTTGAAATTCTTGGTATTCCTTTGCAATGATTTGATGTTAGTTCAGTAATTTTTAAGACTCAGAAAGCTAGGTCTCAGTGGTCTTTTTGTGTACCTGAAATAAAAATCCATTATTTATTCAAAAGAATCTCCCACCAGAACCTTCAGTAAGGATCCAAGGTCTGGGATAGAGTAACTCAGCCCAGCTATCTCAGGGCCTGGGTACAACATTGTTTCCAGAATGTGCTGGAAGATTTGCATTTGGGGTCTTTGTAAAACAAAATTAGTTTTCTGGTCACATTTCTTTTTTGCCAAATTGTACATCCTTTTATACCTTTTTTCAGAGTAAGCATGGACCAGAAACTTGTACCCTCTTTTATCTCTGCTGACTACAGACTAAATCCACAAAACATCTGAAAGAGTTTGGCAATTCTGAACCAACACGATATGATAATTTCACTGTCCCTCTTGGAGTGTCTAGGAAAATTTACACTGTGGGCATATTTTCACTGCTGATATTTTTATTTCAACTCTCCCTCTCTTCTTGTTCAGCATGGTCACTTTGCTTCCTAAGCCACATTGCAGCTTCATTCTGGTGCTCTATATGCTCCCACCTCCAAAAACTTTCTAAACTGGCTCTTTTGAAAGTTCAGTGTGCGTTCTGGAGCCAACATTTTTAAGTGGATTGATTAGTCCTCCATTATCTGCCAATTGGAATTCAGGAAACAATGTAGGAGGAATACTCCCCATAGTAGGTTGTGTCTCTCTCTCCTATTTCACCTTTGTGTCCAGCTTCACCCCATCACCTCTGCTGTCCTTCATCAAATTATCAGGACTCGACCGTATTTACAATTGATTTGATGGGGGAATTGCAGGGCCATCAGAGCCACAGAACCTGTATCACCAGTTTTCTGTTACTTTTTTCATCCTTAAATCAAAAAATGACTTTGGTTTGTTGTGGCCTGACCCATCTATTCAGAAGTTTGTTCCATTAACTCTTTTAATAGTCGTTTCTCCACGGCTCTGATGAGATTAAAGTCATTTCACCCCTAGAGGCTGGAGGGCTCCTGCTGTTCACCATAATTCACTGGCTGCAGCTAGAAGGCAGGGGAAGGAGGGTGGAGGTCATGGCAAGGCTAGAGGCTTGCTCTGCAGTGGCTGCGGGGTTACTGAAGAGGTGAAATAGTGGGCATTCTTGTTTCATCCTAGATTTCCACTAAATGCTCTGATTTTTGCCACCCTTGCCCACTCCAGCCTGCTGTCGAAAGTGTGGAAGGGCAGCTGCTATTGCACTATAGGTAAAGGGTGCAGGGAGGGGTCTGGTCCTCCTACATTTCTTCTCTGTACCCTTGGCTGAAGCCTGAACTTGCACAATTAACAATTCATTCTTTCAATTTAGGGTTTTGGATTTTCTAAAAATTTCAGTACACTAGCATATTGAGTTTTATGAAGCGATTGTATCTCATAGGAAATTTATTTCACGCTTACTAGATAACAGAATTGGAGGCAGAAAGATGAGAACAGTCGGAGTATACTAGGTCCCTGAATTTGTATGAAGAGATGTAGCAAGCAGTTCCAGAAGTTGATAGAATCCTAAGACAGCTGTGCCAGAGCCGACCCATATCTATTCCCTATACCCAGATAGTCTGGATCCATATCTAAAAGACTCGATTTTATTTCTTGAAATCAAACATTTAGCAGTTACTCCAATCTTATTAAATGTGTTCTCTCTCTTTTTCCCTCCCTCTCCCTCTCTCTCTCGTTCACACAATGTAATCTCCTTTTCTGCCACAACGGGATAATAGTTGCAAAGATGTCTATAAAAAGTGTTACATACTGCCAGACCATAGATACCATCCAAGGGTGCAAGGGTGAAGGACATAAAGCCAAGTGAGGTGACTTGATTCCAGCTATGATATATAGGTCCTAATACTAAGCTTTCCATCCTGGCACTAAAAAAATGAAAACTTGATGAAATATATGAAACAGCCTCTTTCTCACACATTTGATAAAAAGGACTGAAGGCTGTGATCACCAAAGGGACACAACCTAGGTGAGTGTCACAGTCGCTCTGGCTTTCTGTATGAAAGCAATGTTTGGGGAGCAGTGCAGACATAAGAACACAAGCATCATTCAGGGTTCTTGCTGGGTGGAACATAGAGCAATCAGATCTTATCGGGATGGGAAGACAGATTTGTTGGACAAAGTATCAGAGTGGAGAGAGTTAAAGAGAGACAGAACTTCAGAAAGCAGAGTGGAAGCTCTTGGTAGTCAGAAGCTCAGGACTCAGCCACGCATATAAGGTCTCACAGGTTGTGCAAAGAACAATAAGCAGAAAGAAAATTCCTGGGCAGCTAATAAGCTGAAAAACCCAGAGACAAGACTAGGTTATGTTCAGGTTCAAATCATTCAGAATAGCAAGACCTGAGAAGAGCCACATGTTAACAACAAATAAAACATAGATATAGAGTAAGAGCTACTCTAGACACACTTTAACAAAATTTGAAGACTTAGTTTAAAAAGATCAAGAGCAGCCTATATATTTTAACTACCTGCCAATACAAATCTTAATACTCTTGAAAGGTAGGTAAGAAAACTCAGCATTCAGAAATGTAATATTTACAATGTCAAGCATTAGTGTAAAATTTTGCCACATATGCAAACAAAAAAGAAGGAAGGCAGAAAAGTGTAACCCACAATAAAGAGAAAATTAACCAACAGAAGCAAGTGTAGAAATTAAAGAAAAATGACTATTAGAAATATAAAAAGTTATTATAACTATATTCAAGGACTTAAAAAACAACCCAGTGAAGAGGAAAACAAAATAAAATTGAACCAAATAGAATTTAGAGAGCTTAGGCTCTCAGTATCTGGAATAAAATATGGTATCTAGGATTTTAATAAAAAAAATCACTGAGTGGCAGTAACTGTGGACTATACATTGCACAAGAAAATATGAATATACTTGAAAACAAAACAAGAGAAAGTTTCTAAATTGAAGCATACACGTCAAAAAGAATAAGAAAGAAAAAGAACAGATATTGTAAAAAATCAAAGTCTAAAGTATTTGATTGGGATATCAAAAAGAAAATATATTTGGACCATTTCTGAATTGTTGAAAGCTATAGACATACAGTTAAAACCCAATAAACTCTAAGCAGGATAAATGCAAAGGAACCACACCACAAGCTTCACTGACAGATTACTAAAAACCAATTAAAATATCCAAAAAGCATTGATGGGGGAAAAAAACACAGTAGATACTGGAAAACAAAACAAGCAAGCAAGCAAGCAATAAACTGAAGACTTCCCATCACAAATCATGCAAGCCCAAAACAGTGATAGTACCTAAACATCTTTAAATTGGTGGAAGAAGGACAGCAACAACAAAGACAAAAACTCAAAATGTTACTTTGTCAAGCTACAAATCTAAACTAGTCAGTGTGTGTGTGTGTGTGTGTGTGTGTGTGTGTGTGTGTCTTAGTCCATGTTGTGCTACTGTAACAGCATACTGCAGACGGGGTTATTTAAAACAAAAAGCAATTTATCGACTCATGGTGCTAGAGGCTGAGAAATCCAAGATCAAGGGGATGGCATCTAGTGAGGACCCTTCTGCTGCATCATCCCAAGATACAAGGGCAATAAGAAGGCCAGAGAGAGAGAGCAAGAGGGGCTGAATGCATTTCTGTGTAAGGAACTCAATCCTATAGTATCGGTATTAGTCCACTCATTTGGGTCCTTCCTTGGGGAGCCAAACAGCTTCCATTAAACTCCACTTCCCAGTATGACCACATTGGGCTTCAAGCTTCCAACACATTAACTTTGGGGAACACATTCAAACTATAGAAATATCTGTCAAAAATGGGAATTCAATCTTAGAGCTACAAAAAGGAATAAGCAGTAATAGAAATAGTAAATATGCATGAAAATATATTTTTGTTTTGTACAAAAATCAATGCATTATTTAAATGTAGATTATGAAAAGATATATATTGTAAATCCTACAGCAGCCACTGGTTTTTTAATAAAGATAACATGATACACAAAAATATGTTTTAAAAACTCAAAGAAAAAAGATGGAAAAAGAAAAAAGTAGAAAACAAATATTAATATGACAAATTTAAATCAACAAATACTTTAAAATAAATACTTCAAGAGAAAGACAGAAATTGACAAATTGGATGGAGAAGCAAATATTAATTAAATTCTACCTATAAAAACTCCCTTTAAACATGAAAGTAAGAAGGAATAAAAGGAAAGGATTGGAAAACATACACTTTGCTAGGTAGAGTAATAGGACTTGTGCATGTGAGGGTTCTGGGTTTTATGTTTCTTGTGAGAGTAGAATCCTGAAGCCATCTCCCACACCCTTCCCCAACCATGGAGAAATTGTCTTCTGTGAAACCAATCTCTAGTGCCAAAAAGGTTGGGGACTGCTGAATTAAACAAGTTAGTCAAAATGGAAACAATCCTTGAAAGACTTATACATTACAAGAACTGGTACAAGAAGAAATGGAACACCCAATCAGTTCTCTATCTATTAAAGAAATTGAATAGTTAAAAATGCTCCTTCAGAGAACAAACTGGTAAACTGTATCAAATATGTAAGGTAGATATAATACCAATCCAACACAAACTAGTGCAGAAAATACTTCCCAGCTCAAACATGAGGCCAATTTTATTCCCATAGGAAAACCAGACAAAGACATCACAAGCAAAACTACAGGCAGGTAACATCCCAAACACAGCTGGCAATATTAACAAAACAATAGAGAATTGAGTCCATAGCATATAAAATGATCATAAATCACAAAATGAAATTTATGCCGGAAATGAAATTAACATCTGAGGGTCAACGCAATTTACCATACAAATGGAATAGACGAGAAAAATCATATGAATAATTCAACATACTAAAAAATTCAGTACCAATTCATGATTCATTTTTTAAAGGTCTCTAAGCAAGGTAATTTTGTTAATCTGGTAAAGGTATCTACGAAAAACCTACAGCTAGCATCTTGTTGAATGGAATAAAACTGGAAAATTTCTCCCTAAAATCAAGGTTGAGACAAGAATGTCTGCTGCCCCTATTTTTATCCAGTGTTGTAACTAGAAATACTAAACAAAACAATAAGGCAAGAAAAAGAATATGGATTGGGAAAAAAAGAAGCTGTCTTAATACACAGATGAAATTATCTTGACAGAAAATTCTTCAGAATTCATAGAAACATTACTAGCATCCATAAATAATTTTACTAAGGTTTCAGGATTCAAAATCAATACACAAAAGTCAGTGTTATTTCTGTATACTATAAATGAATAATGGAAAAGGAAACAAAATTTTAAAATCCACCTTATTTCCAACAGCATTAAAATATGAAATACTTAAACATGTATTTAACAAAGTTTTTGAATTCTTCTACCCTAAAAATTTTAAAACATTGACGTGAATATTTAAAAGGCCCTAAGAAATGGTGACACATTTATGGAAAAGAAAAATCAGTAGTATTCAGATATCATTTCTTACCATAATGATCTACAAATTCAGCTTGATTTTATTCAAAATTTCCACCATACATTTTAATAATAATTAACAAGCTGATTCTAATATCTGTATGGATATTTTTTAAAACCTGGAAAGACTGAAGTTTTGGGACTTTTAGTACCTGATTTTCAAAGATTCATTGTAAAGCTACAGTGATCAAGACAAGATAGGATAATATTGAGTAAGTGTAGCAACATCAAGCAATGAAATAGGATGGAGAATCTAGAAATAGATCTAAAGATATAAGGCCAGTTTTTTTTTTTTAAATCAAGTTTTCAAGGCATATTTACAGGGAAAGGATAATGTTTTCAACCAAATATGCTAGGATGGCTAAATATTTCTGAAAACAAAAAAGCAAACAAAAAATAAATTTCAACCCTTACCTCACACCATACACAAAAACTAATTCAAAATAGATTGTACATCTAAATATATAATTTATAGAAAAGTGGATAGGAGAAAATATTTGAAACTTTGGGATAGGCATTATATTTTTGAAGAAGGCATACAAATCTTGAAACATAAAGAAAAGGTGGTAATTTGGACTTCAACCAAGTCAGGTTAATAATGATCAAGGGATGGCATCTCAAGTATTATCGCCAGGAAGCTACTACCAGGCTACCCCTCCTCATTCTTACAGGAAGAGAGAAGTAGAGAGGAGAAATAACCCTCATTTAGTGATTGTACAATTGAAATTTAAAATGTCAAATTAGAGGAGGAGGCAAAGTTCAATTGGAGGAAAGAATAGAGAAATATGTTTACAGCAAGAGGCAGACACAGTTAAATATGAAGGGCTGTATGTAGCCTTTAGTGTTTATGAGTCCAACACCCAAAACTGTGACTACTAAAGCAACTGTACCAAGGTGAGGAATGTGGACATCTTAGTTCATGGAGAGAAATAATTATTATTCTTCCACCTCATTCTTTTGTCTTTCCTTTTCCTTCCCTCCCTCTTTCTCTCCCTTCTTCCCTCCTTTTCCCCTTTCTTTTATGTTCATCTTTTTCCTGTACTGGGGTGTAACTCTGTGGAGAGTGGAAATTGTATCTCTCACTTATTTCCTGTCTTCCCACATCACACAATGCTAGACTCATAGAAGATATTCAATTAATTAATTGTGAATGAATAAATAAATACAACATGTATTGAGCTGAGATATAAGAAGGGCTGGAATAAACTGCACATTAAACTGTCTGCTGAAATAGTTAAGCATATGAGCTCTAAGGATCCACATGGAGATTTTTATTTAATTGTTCTGGAATAGGGATCAGGCATTAGGAGTTTTAAATTTGTGTTGGGTTCTACTCATGGCAAATTTTATCATCTCGACTTTATGTTGGCTTTCCTCAGCCAAAGGTGCACTGCCACACACATTGTTTGAGAGAGCCAGGCAGTTTGGTTTAAATGGAGATGTGCTCAACACGAATTCTTCCAGGATAGAAGTACGGCATTTACAATCTGTGTAAATGAACAGGGCTTGGGGAGCAAAAGGTCTCAGGGCATGGGATGAAAGGGTTTGTGGCAGATCTGGAAAATGTGAGAAAGATGACTTTTCCCTACGTGTAATATTTCCAATAACTGTGCCAGTAAACTTCTCAGAGGATACTCAGCATTACCTAACAGGGCGCTAATGAACAGGCCAGTGCGCAGCTCCTGTGTGGTCTGGTGGCATGGTGCACACACCAAACAGGCGCCTGAGTGCTCATCCTGGAATCACTCTGTGGTGAGCTCAGGAGAGAAAGCAGCAGAGCAAGAGACTGAGGGAGCAGGGAAGGCCGGGCTGTGAATTTCCATGTAACAGTGCCAGGGAGTTATTTTTCCTTCAGCTTCTCCAACTTCCTTCTCAGAATATCCTTGGCCTTGTGTGGCTCTTACAGTCTTGGAAGCCAAGTCAAAGAGCTGAGAGGAACAGCTGTTAAAGACTCCCTACAGATGAAAATGAAAGTCAAACTAGCGTGCCTATATGAAGCGGATTATCAACCAAATGTGTCGATTTTATCCCTGGATCTTTGCAACGAAAATACTATGTTTCTTGAATAATTATGACTTCCACAACTATCATGGCTTTTTGTCAGGACTCCAGACATTCTTTTTTGTCATTCTTCCACTTAGGAAGATGGAAAGAGGAAAGAGAATAAACTATATTTCCTAGTGGGACGAACCATCTTTTAGTTCGCAGTTTTAGCTCTGAAAGTCTCCTGACACCCCAGAAACTCTCCATTACAGGCAAACTGCAACGGCTGGTCACCACAATGCTTCCCGGTGTCATATGTGGCCTGACTGGGTGCCAGGCCGACACAGAGTAGGGCCTTCCTTGAACTGAGGGCAGAAGTACCTCATTTATAAATTACTATGACATAAACAATACTTACTTTTAACACAAAAATTAGAAAACACATACACAGACTCATTAAATACCATCTACCCACTGGGAAGATCAAATTTATTTCTTTAGTCTAAGCCTCTGGAATCACACATCCAATGTCTCTACTCAGTGGTTCCCCCGGATAGCAAAAGGCAGATCACATCTATGGCTGGACTCAAAGTCCAACATCTGATCCAATCCGGACCTTCACTTTCCTCAGTCTTTTCATTTAACTACATAACAGCCTCCATCCTTCTAATCTGTTCAATACAAAGCTTTGGAACCATCCATATTCTTGTCTCTTCCCTTATTTGACAACAGAACCATCAACAAATCTTACAAGCCCAAACCTCAAATTGGGTACAAAATTAAAAACCAGGCTGGAATGAACTACTATTTTTTCTCACCTTTTATCCACTGTTGTAGCCTCCAAACCAATCTGCTTCTGATATTCCCCCTTGCAATGTTAGTATCAATTCCAAGTCGAAAGTTATCCTTTGTAGATTTGAGCCAGATTAATTGCTTAGAACCTGCTAATATCTTCAGAACTCAGTAGAAGTTTAATAGGACTTGGCATAGTCTGAGTTTACAGAATCTCTATGAGCTCTTCATGTTCCCCCTCTGCGGCCCTTCTCACCTTACCCCAACTTCACGGACCTCTGATTTCCTCAGCTGGAGCCCACGATCCATACTGAGTCTTTTTGCCCTTGTTAACATTACATAGCTCACTCACCTGTCTGGTTAAGCCAACTACTCGAGTTGAACTTTCGTAACTCTTCCCTGGCCACCTTACCTTAATTTCCAAGGTCCGTGTTCTCCCATCCTCTATTCTCTTTTGAAATTTATTTTGCTATAGTACTTATCAACATGTGATATCATATTTTTAAGATGCATTCATTTGTTTTATGCCTCTTTGTCCTAGAATGTGGACTTCATAAGAGATAAGATTTCTGTGTGTTTGGTTATCAGTGCCTAGAAAAGTGGCGTGTAGTTAGCATTCAATAAATAGTCATTGAACAAATGATTGAGTGAGGACCTGGTTTGGTCCAACAAATAGCTTTTGCTCTTTACTAGCTGTGTGTCCTTGGGAAAGTCTGTTGGCCATTCTGTATCTTTGTCCATACAATCAGTATAGCCAAACATAATACACAGTACTTGTGTGAGGCTCAGTGTGTGCAAAAGATCCTACTGCAATGCCTGGTAAATATCCACTGTATCTAACCAGTTTCCCCAAACAAAAATTATCCAAATTTATTGAAAATCACAAAATCCATTCATACCCTATTTCCCATCCTGTTGCTTGCCCTCAGATATTTCCACATTTGTTTCTTATTTCCCAGATATTTTGTTATACCAATAGTAATCATTAACTGAGAGCTGCTCACTTTATCAATGTGAACATATTGGTCCCAAAGTCCAACAACCAGTCCTCCCTTCCTCCCTCCCTTCCTCCCTCCCTTCCTCCCTCCCTTCCTTCCTTCCTTCCTCCCTTCCTTCTTCCTCCCTTCTTTCCTTCCTTCTTTCCTTCTTCCCTGCCTTCCTGTCTCTATTATCTGAATGACTACATGTAAGTAATGTAAAAGACTTAACAGACTTTAAAGAAACTTTCCCAGCAGCTTGGCATTTACAAAGCTAAAATGCACAGTCTTATAAGAAGCACAACTGACTCGATCTAGCATTAGTTGTCTGCAGGAATGAGTATTTCAGTTATTGCAGATATAAAGAAAGGTCTCTTGAGAGAGGTAATACTTGATTTTAACCATGAAGAAAAGACAGATGTATCATTTAGAGTAATCGATGCTAATGCAGCAATAAATAAACCTCAAACTAATATGGCCTTAGCATAATACATATTTATTCATTTATTGCTCTTTTCATTGTGTGATGGCAAGTGAGGGGCTCCTCTTGGCCAGTCTTGGTCATGTAGATGTCTACACGATTTTGTAGGTAAGTCGTCTATAATACCTGGCTCCTGAAATGGGTAAGTACGGGAAGAGAGGACTAGAACATTCTGTGGGACAGTTCCCTGTCCAGGCCTAGAAGCTGCATTCATGACTTCCACCTACATCCAGTCAGTCAGAATCAAACACCGGCACTCACACCCATGTAAGGGCACTTAGTAAGAATGAGCACCCTCTACTAAGGTGCATTCAGGGAATAGATAGGGAAGCTGCCCCAGACACGGGAACTGGCGGGAGCTGAGACACGGGTGGCCGGGAAGGAGCAGAGGTCATCTGGGGAGAAGAACACAGTGAAGACACGGGCCCTGAGAACAGAGTGGGGATTGTGGCAGGACTGTATCTGACTAATAACGGTATTGCTATTAGAGCAGCACATGGTTACTGTGGAAAAATCTGGAACCACCCAGAAAGGTAAATTAAGGAAATAAAATTAGAGAAAACTCACTGGCTTTGTCCAGTCTTTGTTTTTTGAGAGAGATGTTTTTGCATACATGCATACATTTTAAATTTGTGACCATAGTCTACATAAAATGTCTTATCTTGTGGACATTTCACTGGACATTATATGTTTAACTTTTACCTTCACTAGTAAATATTACCAAAAACCTTAATTTTTAATGGCTTATTTGTTGATTGATTCTTTCACTCTCTTAGTGCCAGGTACTCTAATCAGCTCTTAGTATGTAGTGAACAAACAGACACACTTCTTGTTCTCATGATCTTGCATTCTGGTTGGAAAGCTGAACAATCAATGTAAAAATAGATGTGAAATTTCAGAGTGCAGGAAAGGGAGAGTATGAGGGGGGAAGGCTGCTTCATCAGGAAGCTGAGGCCGGAAGGTCCTTCACGAGTGGAAGGATGTGAGTGACAAGTGGAAGAAGCGGTGTGTCAGCAGAAGGAACAGCATGTGTGGGGGCCACAGGGATCTGCTGGCCACTGTCCTGGAGAGAGGAGGCCAACAAGCACGTCGGAAACACATCCAGGGGTGTCTGCAACAGTTTGCGGGGTGCTGCGTGGGGCGCTGATCGGAATCAGCAAAAGTGGATTCAGCAGTAGCTGCTCAGAAGATACCGTGATGCCCTGAGAAAGATGGTGTAGTGGCTTAAACTGGGATGAGACAAACTGAGCACCATGGTGCAGGCCTATAATCCCAGCCTTCTGGGAAGCTGAAGCAGGAAAACAAACTCAAGCACAACCTAGGTGATTTAACCGCTAAGCAAAATCCTGTCTCAAAATAAAAAATGCAAAGGACTGGGGAGGTAGCCCAGTGTAAAAGCCCCGAGTTCAATCCCCAGCACCCCCAAACACAAAAGCAGTGAGGGGGAGGGTCCAACAATAGAAATGATTGTCAAAACACTGGACACAGGGTGAGCTGAAGTAGGGTTAATAGTCTCAGAAGTACAGACATTCTGTGTATGTTGTTTCTGCTGGCCCCAGAGTGACACGGTTTGCAGGGTTGTGCTGAGTCTTGGTTCACTGTGTACTCATCAGGAACCACACGGGGCTGCTGGGAACGGCTCTGTGAGAAGCTTGCAGGCGCAGGACAACGTTTGGCCTCGTGTCCCCGAGAGGGCGCTGCGGCTCTTGGGTGAGGAATCGGAGACCAGCGAAGGGTCATTCTCAATCTCAGCACTATGTGACAAGCAAGGAGATTCCCGAGACTAGCAACGGAAATGTATGGGTCTGTTGAGAAGAAAGAAACGTCCATAAATCAGACGAAGAGGTGTGCTTGGGATTACAAGTTCATTAATGAAGCGATGGACCTTTGGGAGAGAGCGATTGCATTTCAGCGATTGTCATAAACAGGTTTGTTTATGAGGAGACAAACCTCCTCGTAACCTTGTCGGCTGACACAGTGCACACAGTCTTTTGAGAAAATCACAGTGCATGTAACTCTGACTCCAACGGGCTTCTGGCAAAGACTCTAAAGTGACCAATATGAATCCCTTTTCTTTTTTGGAAGGGTGCATGCAGGTGATATGTTGGGACTGGCTCACTGGTAAGATGTTATTTAAGAGTGCTCAGCAACAAAAATAGAAGAGAAACGAAATTTTCAGACAAGGCCTTCGAATTTAGAGAGCAGTGCATACCTTCAAGCATAAACACAAGTCACTTCCCTCCATGCGTCTCTTTATCTTTTGCAGTTCCTACTCATCTTTTCCCCCAATCCTGTTTCTTTTCCCCTGTATTACTGTGGCCTCGTCGTCTCTCTTACCTGGCTTCATATCTCTGCTTTAAGAGAGGGTTTACGCCATCCCACAGGCCATGTAATCTTCCACACTTCAATGAAATAATAATTTAGTGTCTATTTTTTCAAGACATTATGCCAAACCAAAGAAGGTAAAAAAAAAAAAAAAACCCCATCTAAGGCTCTACTTCCATAGTCTATAAATGTAAAGAAGAAGTGTCATATAAAACTAAATATCATCCGAAATGGAGACTTTTTCAATTCATACAAAAGATGCTCTCTAACCATACTATAATTTCTGTAGCAGTCTATCCCAGACTAACTAGATCTAGGTTTTACTTCTGGTTACACAATGGGACTTGACCAATATCTCTTAGATTTCCTAATTTAAAATATTTTTATGGCAGCCGAGAATCCACCAGAATCTGAAAAGGACTTTGAGAGGCAGTATTTTCCATTCTCTTGCGTAGTAAGAAAGAAGAGAAAAGTGAGATTCTATTGTTTTTAAGTCTCTCTCTAAAAAAAAAACAAAAAAGAAATTGCTATGCACTTATGAAAAGCACCTAACGGCATTTCATGTTTAGCAAACATCTACTATGTGTCCAAAACTATGCTAAACATTCTACAGACATCAGTTCATTTACAGTGTACAGCAATCATATGAAATAGCCACTGTTAGCCTCCTTTGAAGATCAGGAAATTGAGGCTTAGTTCCTCAGTAACTGGTATGAAGTCTCAGAATTTGTAAGGGACAGAACTGCAGCTCAAATCCAAGCTGCTTACTCCAAATTCCACGTGACGGTGTGCTGCATGGTGTCTGTGTGTCCTCACACCCATTAACTTCATTTAATCTCCAAGTGGTTCCTCATAGTATACATTATTCCCTCCATTCTGTGAGTAAGAAAGTTGAGAAATTTAGAAATTAAATATTTAAAATTATGCAGGCGGGAAGGGCAGTTTTGTATTTAGACTCCGACATGTCAAATACCACAGCACTCTGCTCCTTGGAAGACTCTTCTCTGTCATCTTACTGTCTCCTGACCCCGCCAGGTCAGGTTTTATGGTCTATGTCCAAACCATATTCCTCAGTAGTAGAACTGATCTTACTTTAACATCAATCACAAAATGAAAAATCTTATTTACTGTGATTTTAAAGTCTAGTGCTTAGAACTGAAAGCCACAGAAAGAAAAATAGGAACAGGTTCCTGCCTCACAGTGGAATAGTCTTAATTGGGAGGAAGAAAGAGTCTCATGATAAAGCTAAATGGCTTTTCAAGTCAACAACAGAAGACAGGTCATAAAGCAAGAGATGATGAATAGCTGAATAATACAGATAACATGCTGTAGGCTGGCAGACCAGTATGAAAGGGAGAGCAGATGGTCATTCATCTGCATAATGCCCCTTTACAAATTTCAGCCCATCATTAGGTCTCTCAATACTTCTTTACTTAGGGTAAACCTCATCTTTCCTTGGGTATATTCCCTTCCACTCCTTCCCACGTGTCCTTACCTCGTCTCCACGTTTTCCACATTTCAAAGAAATATTGGCATCTAAAACTCTACACGATGTGAGTGAAGAAAATCTTTTCCTTGAAGTTATGTCTGATCTGAGACTTTCCCTCGGACCACAGGGAAACTCACAGGCAATGATGAAAAGCCACTGAGAGATCAGGGAGGCAACATGGGCGCATGTCCCCACCACCTCCTTAGCTCCAAGATGTATCCTTCCCAGCCAGAGGAAATTGACCCTCATTGGCATTCGTAGGCAACCTTTTACTCTTGCAAAACACAGTCCTCCTGACTGGCTTGTAAAGACGTACACACGTATGCATGAGGGCCGATCAGGGAGGAAGGATCATGGAAAGTGGGCTGATAAGAGGGGGAAAGAAACGCAAAAGAGTTGAAGAACAAAATTAGCAAAATGTAGATGGAAACCTGAAATACTTCACCATCCTGCCAAGGAATAAACCTAGTGAAAAGTTCACAGCTGTGGGAAAATAGTCACCATTGTTTTGTCTTTTGCCCTTCAGTCAAATGGCAGACACAAATCCTGTGAGACCAAAAGGTCAGGCCGTCACTAATGCCCTCTTTCTTCCACCAAAGGTGACAGAGAGAAGAAAAACAGACATGGTAAACTGGGGAAGCTGTATCGCCTGGACAGCTTCCAGGGACCATGTTTCACAGCCAACAGTTCAGAGTCACTTTTGTGTCCTTCCCGTTGTCACCTGAAAAGTTCAAGACATCTGGTTGCCAGAAGGCGATTCCCTGCAAAGAAACTGTCAAAGTCTTTCGCGTTCTCTGTTAGAAGATGTTAGAAAATATTTCAAGAGCTGTTGGTCTCTCCCCACCCCCATTCTATGATGCTTGCCAGGGCTTGTGGCCACCTGAGCGTGTGACCCATTCGTCCAGCTAAAGACTCTAGGATGCCTTAAAAAAAAAACAAATGGGCGGCACGTGAGACCTGCGGTCACATCAGGGTGTGGGAAGCAGCCGGTGCTGGACCCTGGAGCACAGAACTTGGAGCTTCCATCTGGGGATTTGCCATTGTCATTTAAGCTAATTCTCTTTGAGAAGAAATTTCTTCAAATGGGGCTAATATTATGGCACATAACAACAACAGGTGTGTTGGGATGATTAAGGCATTTTCTGCTGGAATATAGCAGAAAAATAGCTTTCTATAGAAACTGCTGTTGATCTATGTCTCCTATTGCCCAAGGAGGAAGGAAGTTGTAGGTTAGGGATAGTCCAAGGAGAATAGAGAGAACCGAGTGGTGGACTCGGGAGAGTTACCCAGAGCCTGAGCAATAGTCTTTGCTTGGCTGCCAAGTGTGATCTTTCGGAAGACTCACCATTCCACGCTCGATTTTATGCGGCCTGTGTTATCCATGTAACACTTGTTTGTTGAAGGTTACTTGGGAGGTAAAGGGATGGATGAGTGACTGGTTCACTTAAAAAGCTGCTGGATTCCCCAAAGAGGTGGCCTGATCTACCACGGCAGGTTACGCCTGTAGACCACAGAGGTGATCCTTTCCGAAGCATGATACTAGCAAACTGCCTGGAAAGACATCATCCTAGAAATCATTTCCACCTGAAACTCCTCGGTGCACACCAGGCTCTCACAATGCCGGTGCTAGTTGCGTTCTCTGTAGCCCGTGTCCTCTCCTACTTCTGCTCAAGCCCATCTGCTCTCTGGCTCGGTGTGTAATCTCCCTGGCCGTAGGAGTGCTGGTGACTGACAGCCATTCCCTGAGAACATCGGGTCTGCCTGTAGCCTGGCTGTGCATGGATGCTTCACGATGACAGGAATAAGCACTGACGTTTCTCCAGGGACGGCCCATGTTCAGGATGTGTGTCTGAGATACTGTCAGGCATGGCAGCCAGGGGACTGGCTACCAGGCACCAACACCTCCCAGGCAGGAAGAGAAGCATGGAAAAAAAGCACCCAGGTCCACTCACAGGCCGACCTCCGCGGGTGCCCTGCTGCTGCAGAGCGGCTCCTCCCCCCGTCTGTCTGGCCAAGAAGATGTTGGGGGGGCACAGAAATGCATCGGTCTCACTTCCTTTATTCTGAGTGGTGCTTATTCAGTAATTAAATGTGTTTTACCTCCAAACCCCAGCTGGATGCCTTGTAGACATACAACACTCTCTCACCTGGGTTCAGGGATTAAACTTCCTGAACCAAATGTTTGACAGGAAATACGAAGAGCGAGAAATCAGGAAGGTAACTGAATGCTTGTGGCTTTTGGAACCACCAAAATGCATGGAGTTTCAGCCCCTGCCACAATCTGCCCACTGAATTCATATGTAGGATTAGTGCAGAGTTTATTCCCACTCGGTGAGGGAGAATTAGAAGAGTGTTTCATTCTTGGGAGCTCTTGACTTTGATTTGTAAGGCTTAGTTCATGATGAATATCAAGGTGTGAAAGAAAAATACAGGTCTTGACTTGATTTTCTCTGTTTATGTGTAATAGAGAGACTCACCCATTTTTTTTTTTAAATTATGGTACCGTCACAAATGAAGCTGTACTGGGGTGAGGGTGGGGGGAAGTACTTCTCCCAGATTCTTGGGGGATCCCACTAATTTTTTAACCAACATACTAGGCTAGTGTTAGAAGTGGCCTCCACATTTGGGGTGAGAGGAGGCTTCAATTTCTGTTATTACCAACTCCATACCTCCTATCTCACCATTTCTTGTCTTCGCCCTATGGCCTTCTACCTCTGGGGAAATCCCCAAATAAATACTTCTTTTCCATTTTCCAACTGAGCTGATAATTCTTCAGGAGGAACGGAAGTGGTACCATCTAAGGGAAACTTCTGATCACTGTTATTAACACTGATAATAGGAAAGGACAGACCTAGGGAACTGAGGTAATCGTTCTGGACCAGACGGACCCTGAACACTGTAATTTAACTCTGTAGTGAATCCTGTCCTCATGTGTTCTATCACCTTGCTGGGAAAGTAGAGGTGACTTCTTACTTTTCTTGAACAAAGATAGATCACTTCTGAGAAGGCCTAAACTAGCAAACTAGCACACCCTTTCTCCATCTGATTCCCTTCTTGCTCCCTCCATCTGACGACCCGGTGACGCCCTGCCTGCTGTTGGTTACTAATGATCCTGTCCTTATTTTGGCCAGCTTCCCGAAATCTTTAGCCACCACAGGGCTTGTGTCTCTTCCAGAAATTCTAGTGTTAGTACAGGCCTGTTGCCAATGACTCCTGTGGACATAAGGTTATAAGAATTATACAATGATAGAGATCATTCACATTTACACAGTAGTGTATAGAATCGCACACAGAGGCCAGAGAACCGTGATGCCTCGACCACATTCAAATGGATAATTGTGGCCAAACAGGGTTGAGACTCTAGCTGTTCCAACTCTCAGATCCCTGGCGGTTCTGGTCATTTAGCTCCCCCTTGCAACTTTCATTGCTTCTACTCCAAACTCCATGATTTAAGTTTCCTTGCCCTCCTGTGTTCACTCACTTGGGTATCATCCTGTGGCTCATTTTTTATCCATCTTGTTCCCTGTCACCTCCATGCCTTCTTCTGTCCTGCTTCCTTTTCCCCTCTCTCCTGGTTTCCTGAATATCATTCTAGGTTTTCAGTCCCCATTAGGAAGACACACAGAATTGAGTGAATAAGAAATATTCAACATCCCTTGCCAACACGGCCTGAGGGAAGTCATTAAGAAGTAGCTCTTCCTGGAGATGTTTCTAACATGCCTCCTATAATTGTGGCTGAAATTTTAATATCAAAGGTTAAAGTCTTGTGGCTTTCTTTATATTTTCTTTTATTTGCAATTATCCTCGGGAAGAGAACAGATCAGAGCCTGCTCTGGGCAGTACTTCCTGACCCAGATTATACTGCAGTGTATTGAGCTATCTAAATGTGCTGTCTAGGACTCCTGGACAGAAAGGGAAAGAAAAGATGTGGATAGGTGGATGGAATGGGAAGGACAGAGCACAGCCCTGGGGAGGAATCACTGGAGGGCTAGATAATGTGTGAATGGATTGGTGGAAAAGTGACTTAGGAGGACTTTTCAGTTTGAATAATGGCAGGTCAGGAAGTTTGGATTAAAGAAAAGAAACAGAAATAGGTAAGAGATGTGGCAGGAACCAGGACTCTCCTTGTGGCGGCATCAGATTTGCAAGTCAGAGAAACCCACCGCAGGCCTGGAAGTCAAGGAGGACTAGTTGGAAACTTGCAAGTCACTTACCCAATTTTGAACATGGGGTTTTTCCTCTTTGGACTTCAGAGTCCTTCACTGTAAAATGAGGCAGTTGGACTTACTCCTCTATGTCAAGGTCCTGACTTCTACCTCTGCCAAAGCCAAATTTTCTCACATTGCAACTCCACTTAGAACAGTCCGTCCAGGTGTGATTCTCTTTTGGCTTCACCACAACGTAGCTAAGTCATGTTCTCCACACCTGTCCTCCAGGAAGGCCAACCCATTCTGCATCCTTAACACCCAGCATATCCAAGCATCTTCTTGTAGCCTCATTTTTATTTTTTCCTGGAGGCACAAAGCCCTTGGGGCCTCAGCCCTTGCCGGAAGCCCTCCCCTCACTGCCCTTCTCTTTCTTCTCTAACTCATCCCTACATGGAGCAGGTTGAACTCATTTATAGTGTAAATGATAGCAAATCAGAAACCTCCTGCTGCTTATAATGATAACACTTCCTATAATTTGCATGATAAAATTCAACTGATTTTAGATAGCATTTCTCAGGACAGATAGGTGACACCCTGGCTCCATGAGGGGAATAAATTACCGCCTCAAGCTCTCTGCCAGTGTGGTTGTGGATTCGGATTGGCTGACATTCAGCCCCAAACAAAAGCACGAAGCCTTGTCTAATGGAACAACGGAAAAGGATATCTAGGAAATATTAACAAGCTTTGCATGGTAATTTATGCAAATGCACGCCATAACTCAGCTGAAGAGGTTCAGCTTACACCTATAGAGGGGAGCCGCAAAGCCAGGATTTTATGGAACTGATACCACCTTATTACACATCAGAGGTTGTGGGTTTCCATACAAATGAGCACTGGAGAGACCTAGTGTGGCAATTAGTCCTCAGAAGACCAGCGTCAGTCAGTCACAACAGGGTGCCTATTAAGTGCTGTATCACAGATCCTTGAATCAGAGGCCCTCACAACAGGGCCCGAGAATCTGTATTTTAACAAGCTTTTGTTTTGCTTCGGTGATTTGGATGTACACTGAGTTAGACCGTCTCAGCCCGGCATCCTGCAGTCAGTACTGTCAATATCTAGGTCACACACACAGTGACCACGATCTCCGTGGTGCAAATTGAGTAAGTTCCTTAAGCTTTATAGGCCTCATTATTCCTGGTTTATAAAATAAGGGGCAGATTCAAGTACCTCTCAAGTGTTCCTGGCCATGATTACTTTTTAAAACATGATCCAACTACACAGCCAAACAAAACGTATATGCAGGTGGCCGGTTGGCAGACTGTCCCAGATGGACCTCATGGCCTTATGTCCCCAGAAATGAGAAAGACCGCATGGATGCTCCAGCGCTGCCCCGCCACTCTCTCTCACACACCATCTCTTCTGAGACGGAGGTGGTGCTTACCCTGCTGCTTCTACCAGAGCATTGTGTCTGGTCCCAAGTCCTTTCTTATCTCAGTGGCTAGTTTTGAAATCAAAAGCTATTTATACTTTACAATAACTTGTTTGCTTTCCTCGTGAGACTGGTTGTCCTTCCTACTTATTAGTGGCTCTCCTAAATATAATTAGTATAGCCTATACATTATACCTAACATGCACAATGGCACCTTTCATATAGTAGATTTCCAACAACTATTTATTAAATTGAAGAACACAGGACAAACATCTTCTGGAACAGGGAGTGGGAAGGGAGAAATAGATGTCAGTAGTGATATACTTTAATTTTTCAGTATTTTAGCACATAAAACTAATGTTTATACCCACATAGGCTCAAGTTTTTCTTCGCGTTATCACATGTATCATGTACTGTCTTTGAGGCATTTTACTTGAGGAAATTGGGTTCAGATAGGGTTAAAATATGTATTCAAATCTTCACACAGTTAATTGGTAAGGATAAGTCTAGTACCGCGTTTTCCTGGCTATATAACCCAGAATATTTTCACCTTTGTATTGTATTTCTAAAGTAAAGTTCAGCAAAACATTGTTAACTGTTTCACCTAGATAGTTCCCTCCTACTTTACTATTATTTCTTTTTCATCTGCAGTTGTCTTTTCCACTTTTTAAATAATTGAAAACAACAGTAGAGCTTACAGTCTTCAGTCATTTTCACATCCCTAAAACACAACACCCAACACTCACAAACTTAAAGGTGGAGATGTTTATGTTGTCCCACAGTTGGTAGAGATTTCAGTCCATAGCTGACTGGCTCCAAGGCAGGGTGGCCTGGTGAATGGGCCTGGGCAGGGGGAAGCTGCTCAAGGCATGGGGGATAGGAAGCAGAATGAGTCAAGGGAGGAGCTGGGAAGGGAGATGTAACCTTCCGGATCACACCCAAGTGATGTAGATCTTCCAGTCAGGCCCCATCTCCTAACAGCAAGTCAGCTGTAATGCTACCCATTCTCCAGTCATTTTCTAAAGGTCCCCCTTGAAGCTTGAGAGGGGCATCTAGGTATAAACTATAATACTTGCTTGTGCTAGAACTTGGCTGTTCATACAAGGAAACCAGCAAACATGTGACGGCCACAACCTTGGGAGAAGGTGAGTCAAGGCTAAACCTCCCTGGCATCTCTGGGATGAAGTACTGCACTCAGGAGACCCAGCTGGACTGCCACGGTAGAGGGCCTGGGGCAGTTTCTTGGGGGCTGCCGTCTCTGAGAGAGTCATTGTCTTCTCTTTATCCTTCCACATTTTTGCAGTGTTTAATTTTTATCTATGTTTCCCAGAGACTATGCCGTGTGCATTCTCTGGGTATTTCTTCCTGCACCTGTCCTGATCTCTCAAGTTATATTTGCTTTGAGCATGAGCAGAAGTAGCAAGGAAAACACAAAAAAGTGCTCCAGGCAGAGGAACCCACCTAGACAAAGCCCCTAAGTGACACCAGTGTTCCAACAGGCACCTAGTGATTCAGTGGAAACGTACATCATAAAGCACAGCTTTATTGTTAGTTTCTCCCAGGCCCCTTTCTTTCTTTCTTCCCTCTTTTTCTTCTCTCTTTGTGTGGCTCACGTGGAAACATCCCCAGAGAGGGTCTCACTATTCAATTGGCCCTATTACTCCTGGTGAGCAGCGCGCTCCAGCAAGGCCAGAGCAATTGCCAATTGCCCATCCCTGGGTCAGTTTTCCACGGGAGAGTTGGATGCATGGCAGGCCTTTGGTGCTCAGCAGTTTCTTCTGTGGTATCTTCTCCTCTTTCTCGGCTGAGCTCATAGCCATTCAGCCTACACCAGCAAAAGTCACACCTGTGAAACCAAGTACCCTATAAGACATATAGGGTACTATATGTGTGCAGATGGGGTGACGGTAGAAGGAAGAGTGAGGAGAAGGGTAAAGAGCGTATGTAGACAAAGAGCAAACAGAGTGAGATGGCCCGAGGTTGGCTAATGACTGCCTCTGGTATTGATAGATGCACAGAGAACCTTCCCCTAATGCACTAAGCCCATGAAACTCAAAACTCAGCCACTATTTCCTTCACTTCTGTCCTCCTCTTTGTATTAGGGCATCAGGTCATCATAAGATCTGTCAGTCCATCATCTGGCCGGCGGCACGCATAGCTCCTGTTAGGGAAGCAGATGTCTATCACAGGTAGGACGCTTGCAAACCCCAAGGTGGACCCTGCATCCTTCTGTCAGTCCAAAACAGCTGGAGTCTAAAACTACCTTCCCTCAGTCCAAATTCCCTGCCCAGCCTGTCTCCTGCATGGGCTTCGGGATGCCTCTTTTTCTAGGCACCGCTTCGCTGGCCTCTCTGCTCGCAGTGGAGGTTAGTTTCGTGGCTTTCCTCTGCAGCCCTTTTCAGTGCTCTTCCCTCCCCACCAGCCTTCTGCAAGGGAGGGTTGTCTCTGTTCTCCTCTCAGAGGGAGTTTTCAGCATCGGAGGCTCTTTTCAGGGAGCCAGCAAGGAGGCTCTTGTCTTTCTAAGACACAATCAGATTTGCGTTATTTGCTGTACTATTCTCGTTCAGGCAAGTGGCATATATAATTTTATGCGAACGACCCCATATTCATGGGTTGAGGATAGTAGGAGGGGTGCGTGTGTGTGTGTGTATGTGTGTGTCTGTGCATGCACCGGGGCGGGTGACACAATTCATCACAAGAGGAAAGCACTGAAAGACAAAGAGAGGAAGAGTAGGAACAAAATAGGAGCTCGGGCCTGGGAGACCCATTGGTAATGGTGCTGGTGGCCTCAAGACTTCAGCATCTTAGTCTTGGTTAGTGTTTTGACGATCAGAACCTTTCAAGGTCCCCTTCGGCTCAGGGCTGTGTGTGGAGGCATTGTCATCCAGTGTGACATCCAGAATGACATACATCAAATGCCCCTTTGGGCTCCTCTTTGGATGGATGAAATTAGACCTGTCAGCATAGGGACAAGCCGCTGAGGATGGCAGGGAGCAGGGAGGCCAGCTCCAGAGGGGCTCCGGCCCGCAGTCTCTCCCAGGAAATCTCGCCAGGTGCCAGGTCGGACCCCCAGGGCAGTGATTCAGCCTTCACTTTTCATTTGTCACCCCTACTTTCTTTCTGTCCTCAATAAACATGGTCTAGTGACAGAACAAGCAAGATGGTCACTCCCCTGCAGGCTGGATGCCACATTCACACATCACCATCTGGACCCCCGTTTGACTTTAGCTTTTCACACCCTGTGTACCTCCTCAGAACAGCCTTTCACGAGCTGATATTGACTGACGTGAGCTGTGTGCAGGGACTGGCGTTTAGCCCACGCACCGTGCTGCTTCCATGACCACAGAAGCAAGCGCTGCTAACAGGGAGATCCATTAACGAAGGCCAGCCCGGCTATGTTTCCTCCCTGTGCCCAACGCGGCCAGTGGAAAGCGCTTCGCAGATTATTAACAACAATTAATGGGAGAGTAATCAACTGTGAAAGGAGGCCGGTTGGGGCAATACGGACAATCGAATTGTACATTCCCGGTGCCAGGCTCTTGGTTCAAGCAATCAGTGAGCTTGTAGGAGATCTAGCTGGAGTTCCTCAGGGCAAAAGTTAAGAAAATGCTCGCGTGGTGATGATTCCCAAATTTCAACGCTCGACAATTTCTCCCTGGTGGATTTAGTTCATGACTCTGGAGGGAGAGTCAACTCTTTAATGCGCAGAGCTTCACGTGAACAGGCCAGCCGTTAAAGCTGGGAATAACCTTAATTGTGTGATTTGGGACCAATTGTGCGATTTGTAGTTCCTCCAAAAGATAATTTGCTTAGATTCAATCATAATAGCTAATAAGTTACTGTTGGAGATCTTGTACTTCAGACATTCTTGCTAAAATGCAGACCTCATGAGAATGAAAACACACTGAGAATTACGTGTGATAATGTGATCAGAATGATAGTAATAACAAAGGCCACATTGACCACGATATTATTGCTCTCTTCAGCATCGTGATTACTGTGATCACCATCACCATTATCATCATTGCCATCACCACCGAGTCCTTGTGTGTGGAGAAGTGTGTTCCAAGCAAAGTCGTAAACACACGACATGCGATAATCTTGTAACTTTCATTAGAATGCTATACAAGAAGCATGACTATCACCTCTTTTTTGCCGATGAGGCAACTTAGAGCTGTTTGTTTAAGTTGGCCTAGAACACCAGCTTGCGAGGGTACATGCCAGAATTCTAGATGCTCCTCTAAATGCTGCAGTGTGTGCCAATAACCATTATCTAGCAGAGTAAATAAATGGGTCTTAATTTCAATCCTGGAGCTGGATGTACAACTTCAAATTCCTCTATGGCTGGTTGTATATTTATGACAGAAAAATATAAGTACAAATGGGGCCGGAGGTCAAGTTCAGTAAGGCAAGGGTGGACAAAATTTCAGGATGACCCATTTTCAGGGTTTTACAAAAGTAGGTCCTGCCCCACAACCCCAGGAGTGAACAACTTTTGTTTTGCCTCCTGCACAAGCAGGTGCCTTGCTGGCTTCTCCCTAGTCTTGGCTTTAGATAAAGAGGAAAAATGAGATCCCAGGTTTAAATGCCTGTCATCATGAACTCTTAAATATTCATCACCTTCTTTTTCTTGAGATTGATATTATCTGGTCCTCCTTGAAGAACACATTTGACTAAAAGAAGGGGAAAAGGGGAAGAGACAACAAGGATTTCCTGGCTTTGGATGGGGAAATGAAGAAGTAAGGAAATTAGGAGGCCCCATGAAACATTCGCAGTATTATTAGACCCTGTGTTGCTACACTCACTTCCCATCTTGGCCCCATCCTGGATTCCAACCACAACTTTCCCACCTCACAAGGCAGAGGTCTCATTTCAAAGTAGCAAGAACAAAAGGTCTGGTCACCCTGAAAACCTCGTATTTTCTGGGTTTCTCAGATATTGATCCTCTGAGACAGCTTCACGGCATTAGTGTCCCCACTACCACTCTGGTCCTTCTGCAGGTCCATCAGCTCTGCTCAAGGCGTCCACGGGTGCAACATCAGCATAGAACTTTCCTCCTGTGGTGGTCAGATGTCATATGAACAAAACGACCCTTTAGGATAGCAGTTAGGGCTCTAGGGGAGCCTCTCATTTCAAAGACACATCCAAGGTCTGCTCTCCATAGGTTAGGGGCCCCTGTAGATAGAGCTGGATCTTCCACATCTTTTTCTATGCACTGCTATGGTTCCGGTTTTATGCAGCTTTCTGCATATATGTACCATCTGCTACCTGCGAGGCAAACAATGGATGTTCCAGGCCAGAAATCTTGCTCTTTCTAGAGCAAACTGAAAAAAACTCAGCGATGGCCTCCCCTCCCTGTGGAGGAATTACAAATTAATCTCTCGATAAGCTCCATGAGCGATGACTCTGTGTCATACTTCTTCTTGCTAAGCTGGAGATGGAATAAGTGTGTGTGTGTGTGTGTATGTGTGTGTGTGTGTGAATTAGGGGTGATTGGGCATTGGCAGCCAACAAAGTTGTTTCTCTTTCTGTTAAGTGAATTGCAGCATTCCCATTTTGAGGACCTAGCACAGTTGCTGGCTACAGCACATGCCCAGTTTCTGGGCTTTTCACTGTCCTCTGCTGCCTTGTGTTCTTAGGATTAGAGCCATAGAGAGAAATCCAGCCTAATCATGACAATATGGATGCTGCCAAAGTGGCGTGACAATTATTCTTTAAGCGACTATGGCCTTATGCATCTTTCTCTGCCTTCCCCGTCTTCCTAATGATGACCTTGTTGCATGACCACTTCTGTTCTCCATCCCTCAGGTCACTGAGGGACTCCTCCTGGCGTCTGGCTGCTTGCTAATTACTGATGAAGTCTGATGTGTTGGAGCCCAGAGACCTGCAGTTGTGCCTTCGACTGGGTATTTAGGGTGTGGTTCCCCTTGGGAATTCACCCTATAGGAAGGCGACAGAGATGGTTTTCAGCATGAAACCCAGACAGCACCAAAGTGTCTTTCGAGAGAAATGCTTGGCTAGTACCATTGTCCCTCTCAGAGGTCTTCTTGGGCACAATGAATCAGATAATGCAGGGCCAATAATTTGGAGGTGATTTAATAGCCATGTACTGTGTATCTTTTTTTAATCCCTAAATTATTTTAGCTAGGGGGAAATTTGCTTTTATGCATCATTCGCCCAATATGTTTAGGTGGGATATCGACTGATAATTTAGATTCATTTGTCCTTGATGACATACAAATTCCATCAAAATCATTTCATTTTAATTTTGTAGTGATCCTACAAGGTTATTTCTATTATCTTCATTTTCCATTAAAACGTGGCTGGTCCAAGGTTGCCCAGCTAATAAGAGACGGACTTGGAACTTGAAGCCAGGCGTGTTGAGTTCATAGTCCGTGGTTGTTCAATGATGCCAGACCTGCTTTCAGATATTTCCTCAACATGTGTTGGTACCCCGTGGGCCATGGACCAACAGTCATTGCCCAGGAACTTGCTAGAAATGCAGGCTTCCTGCAATCACCCCAGACCTGCTATCTGCATTTCAACAAGGTGCCTGGACAACAGTGTGTACCACACACGTGGCTTGAAGATGTCTTGCAGTCACATTAAAAAGTAAAAAGAAATGGGAGAGATGAATTTTAATAGTACCTTTTAACATCAAATACAAGAAGTATTACTTCAATCAGCGTCAATATAAAAATGATTAATGAGAAATATTACCATTTCTCATTTCTGCAGTGTCTTTTAACACTCACACATCTCAATCAGGCTGGACACACTTTGTTCTCTCCAAAACCACATGTGACTCCCATGCGGACAATGTGAACGGTACGACAGCAAAGCAGGCTTCTCGGGCTTGAGTGGGACCAGAATCACTTGAAGGGCTGGTCCCAACACCAATGGTGGAACCGGGACTGCCAGAGTTACTGGTTCAGGAGACCTGGGTCGGGGTTCAACTTGCTACATGTCTGACAAGGTCCAGGTGATGTGAGGGTGGCAAGTCCCACGACAATACAAGGACAACTTCGGCTCTTGAAGCTGGTCTCCATCATCTCAGAGGTCGTCAGATGGTTCTGAGTTTAGAGGAGAGGAACAAAGAGCGCCCGAGTGTGTAGGAATCAAAGCACAGCCAGATCAAGAGCAAAGGCTTCTTGAACTGTGTATGTGGGACGGAAAGTTGTTCCCCGGGGCCAGACAGAGTTGTTGATGGGAACACAAGAGAGTAGATCGGACCATGTGCTTACCTGACTTGGCGAGAAGTGTATCTGTGTCCTTCCCCACTGACGGTGTCGCCATTGCTGTGCCACAGAGGATGTAGCCAGACACCTGGGGACCTGGGTGACACTTCCCTTATACTCTCTTGTGGCCTCCTATGTCATCTTCCTTGAAACTAGCCTTAAATCTCTCCCTATCCTTCTATCTCTGTTTTACTTTTTTCTGTACTTCCCAGGAGCCGTCTGGCACATCTCACTTCCCAAGTTCATCCCGCCCCCAATTCATTCTGCACCCTGCAGCCAGAAATACCCCTTCGAAAGATAAATCTGTCCACAACTCTCCTTTGACTTAAACAATGCCAATGCTTCCTTCCAACTTCAGAATAGAGTCCAAGGTGTTCCCTTGAACTTGAAGGCGCTTCAAGACAGCCTGCCACCCGCTGGTCACACACAAACTGCCCTGTCCTCCGCTCTGTGCTTCTGGACACTGATCTCTTTCTCCTTTTTCAGTAAGAAATGGGCCAGCTCTTTGGCGACTCTTGACCTGCACACTGGTGGTCCCTCTGCTCAGAATTCTCTTCTGCTGCTGACTCATCCAACTGGCAACTTCTCCACTCTGGTCTCGGTTTCAATGCCACTTCCTCCTAGAAGATTTATTAGTCTACCTTATGAAAAGTAGCATTCGTTTCCCTGTGTTCTTTAGAGCACTTGGATCATTTTGTTTGTGCCACTAACATGGTTTGTTATGACTTGGTTATTAACACGCCTACTGCCTCATAGTCTCTAGAGCAACAAGAAGAAAAAGACCATGAATTTGGTGTATTTCCATACGCACTTGAACCCAGCACAGTACCCAGCACAGTGGTAGGTAGCGGCTCTTCACGTTCAATGGTTAGCTGAATAATTCTGCCATGCTAATAAATTACAAGGACACAAATGACAGAAAAGATGCTCTTGAATATGCTTCCAATTGCCATTGGATGGAAAGCAGCAGAAAGGAGAGCTCTGAGTACTACCATCGACATAGCTGTATAGGCACGTCCCGAGCTGGCCCAAGAACAGGCTGGTTGCACAGTGAGGGTCAACATCACAAAGCAAACGTATCAGTTATTCACAGTACAACAATCATCACGAAAGGCAAACTGATGGCACGGAGGACAATTTTCATTTTCTTTCTTTTTTTTCTTTTTTGTTTTTTTGGACAATGGACAGAATTTTATAGCTCCTTTGCCATTTTAAATTAAATTGAATCCCACACGGTTGAATACTGTAGAGTTTTTAGATGTCAGCCATAATTTCTGGGATGTATCCTGTTTTCTTTTATAGCCAAACCACAGCTATCGATCCCCAGGATCTGTGTTCCCTCGTGTGTATAGGTTCACACAGCCCTCCGTCTCAGGCAGGAGTGGATACTTCTGGCCGGAGGGGGCTGCTGGAGAAATCGCAGGGCAACTCAGCATAGTGGCCTCCCGTGCCTCACTGCTCATCCAGGTCCCGCTGTGGAGCACCGGTTGGGGGCTTCCCTGCCTGAGGCACAGGTTCTAATAAATCAGCCGGAGTCCCGCAGAGGGACCCCCGATTCAGCCATTTAGATGTGAGCAGAGCAGAACCAGCGCTAACCATTTTTCATCCTGTCTGGTGCCTGGTTTCTCTGGAGGGGCCTTTTGTTGTGTGTGGATCCAGAGGGAGTGTGCAGCCTGTGCTATTGTGAGCCTCGACGAGGCAGGCTCTTTGTGTGTGTGTGTGTGGGGGGGTGCTCGTATGCCGCTTCCCCTCCTTCCTTCTTTTTATTATCATTAATAATGAAATATTGAGACCAGGCT